>RJWJ010006681.1:0-61269 GCA_004363605.1 Indri indri | reverse complement strand
GGGCCAGCGGCTGTTTCCCACTCGCCCAGCTCTTGGTCTGCAGTTGGTTACATAAAGACAACCAAGTATCGTCAAGCTAGAGTAAAATAAACATCATAAAGAGAACTTTTAATGAAAACATTTAATAACTAATGTAGCAGGGACTCCAAAAACTTAAAAGATGTGCTAGCCAGGAACATCCAGAATGGCCACACGGGAGCCACGCAGCTGGTTGTCACTTACGGCCTTGAAGGGGAACGGCCGAAGACAGGGCTTCCCAACCTCCAGCCTGCATCAGAGTCCCCCACAGGGCTTGTTATTAATAACACGCAAACTTCTGGGTCCCGCCCCACGATCCCCATTCCACAGACCCGGGGCAGGGCTGGGAAATCTGCGTCTCTAACAGGGTCCCAGGCGACGCCGGTGCTGGGGTCCAGGGAGCACACACTGAGCAGGCACCACGGGCCACAGCCATGAGCCAAACCCCCAATCCAGGAACGAACCAGGAATTATTCAGGAAAGGGACGGACATCTAAAAAGTAAATCAATGCCAGGAAAAATGGAAAGCCTATTTTCAACTTAAAATGCCTGGTGGTTGTAAAAATAAGCAAACAACAAATATAAAAAGAATTGTTACAAATTACATAAGTGATTTAAAATAAACCAAATATATGAATAATTAATTGGACTTAAAAAAACCAAATTGGTGATCTGGGAAACAAAATTTAGGTGCTTTCTCATGATATACAGCAAAATACAAAACTATAGCAAATACAAGATAAAAGATAAGAGACAAACAGACCATTTCAGGGCGTTAAAATTTATCTGATATGTGAAAATAGAGAGAAAAAAATGAGAAATAATTTTTAAAAAGAAAAATGTTGCCTGTGGTATGAAAATGATTTTGAGCTGAAGATGTCCATCATGCTCTAAGAAGGATGAATTTTTTAAAAGAACCATGTGTAAATACATCCTTGTTTTGCATAACTGAAACTTTTTACCTTCACCAATATCTCCCTATTTCCCCTCAACAATGTGACGATAGTTGACGACACTTGACTGTATGCTTGAAATTTGCTAAGAGGGCAGGTATTAAGTGTTCTCACCAAAGGAAAAAAGAAAAGAAGATAGATACACACTTAATTACCATATATACCTTAATTTAAAAAAAACAAACAAATAAAACAAAAATATCATTGTTAATTCTCCTCTAGGAGGATAAAGTTAACTTTTTAAAAGGTTATTATTGAAGAAAAGGTAGCCAACCAGAAAATAAACAAAAATCCTATTAGCACAGGACTTCCATTTAGCAACTCTAAATATGAGAGGACAGTGGCGATACATTGTTAAAATGTGGAGAGAAATCATTTTAACCATAGAGTTCTTTACTCAGACAAATGAGCATCCAAGAACATAAAATTGAAAGCGCTCCCTGACATCCAGGACCCCAGAAAATTGACCAGCCACATACCCCACTACAGAATTAATTAAGGATGTACTACGAGTAAAACAAAAAATGAAAAAGAATCCAAGGAAATGTGAACTGCATGAAACGCATACACAGGCACAATATGTCACAAGGAAAGGAAGCAGGGACGGGTGACCTGCCGGTGGTGGTCAGGCTGCAGATGATTAGACGCAGTTGGAACGGGTCCCTAAACGCTTCCCGTGGAAGTCTGCAGAGGGCGGGGCTGGGCGAGAGGAGAGCAGTGGGAGAAAGGACGATGATGCCTTTTGCTCTTTTTTCCTCCTCTTTCCTTTTCTTCCTTCCTGCCCGTATTTTTCCTCCTTGCTCTACTCTTCTCCTTGTCCTGTCTTTATTTTCAAATTGGATGCTTTTGTCTGTAGAGTGCAGAAACCCAACTAAATGGAAATAAACAGAGAAAAGCACTATTTCCACAGCAGAGGCAGGGCGGCTACAGGGAAGCTTGCGCCAGTGCCCCACAACGTTGCTGGGCGCTTGTCCTCAGGCTGGCTCCTGCCTAGTCACAAGGTTGTGTCACAAATCTTGGTTGGATATGACAATGTCCAACAAGAGAAAGGCAAGTTTTATCAAGAAATTTTTTGCCATGAAATACCACCTGAGTTTCTGGCTCCCAGGTGATGCTAATGCATCTGGTTTAGGGACCACAGTTTGAGAAACACTGGTTTAGTCCACCCAGGGCTTCAACCAATCAGTGCTCACTCCCTGGGCTGGAGACAGGGCTCCTCTTATTTCCAGGAGGCACATAGATTCAAGGTGCAGGATGGCTCTCTGTGGTAATCTGTGTCCTGTTGGGAAAGAAAAAGGTGGAGGAAATGTTACTAGGTAAGCATTCCACAGGTTCTGCCACTGCTCACGTTTGTAGACCAGGTCTGGCCAATAGACCCACACGGTCAGTGTAGGCTGAAGCACAGGAGGAAGATACCAGATGTCAGGGCAATAATTTCTGTTATGAGAGGTGGTTGCACTACCTGGGAACCCTGCTGCAGAGATCTGTGAGGGTGGGATTGGAGCACACAGTTTAGGGCTAGCACCCCTCTTACCCCTTCCCTCTGCCTCGGGTTCTGTGCCCCAATCCTGCACATCAACACGCTTAAGTCTTCAGCTTTCCCCAGCTTTTAGCCAGCCCTGGGTAAGAAAGAAGTTGGAGGCAGAGAGTCTAGAACCTGCTAAGGATGACAGCAAGTCCATCACTCCACAGGCCTGTGTGAAATGCGGGAGTGGAAGGACGAGGGTGGAGGAGAGGACTAGAGCGCCTGTGCCTTCCGGGACACGGTGAGCCTTGCCCTGAGGCACGGTGTCCGGTGCGAGCTCTCCCACGCCTCTCTGTGTGCTGGGAGGGAAGGAGATGGATCATAGCGATGGTTAGACAGGAAGTCTGCAGAATCCATTTAACACAAAGAGCAGAAGAACATTCCGTCACTTAGAGGCACACTTTCTTCCTCATTATGCAAATGCCTGCCTCCAGAGTCGCCTCCCTGTGTCACCGAGGCAGACCGCACTTTCTTCAATGGCCCAACTGAAGTTCTGCTTTATGTCCAGGTCCCCCAACTCCATCTGAATTTCAGCTCACTCTTTCCTAACTCCCTATTCATGTATTTAAGTCTGTGCCGTTTTTCACGGTTCCATCATTTTTTTTAAGGTGAGAAGTCTGATTTCTCCAACAAAACTCTATGTTCTTCCAAGAGTATGTGGGGGCTATTTTTCTATTGGTGTCCTTCACTCCAGGCCAATCTGGTATCTTTGGGAAGCCACATTAAATCCCTGCAGCAAGACAGACATCATGCAGAAATCCAAGAAATCAAAGACAAAGTTATAAAGCAACTGTTCCTTGCAATCTTCATTCCTTCACTTACCCATGTGCCTTGGAGAATTTAATCTCTCTCTACATTGTAATATTCCCTTCTATTGGAACAGAGATAATGTATGTGAAAGGCCTGATGCTAAACCTTCCAAAAAGTAAGACTTAATGATTGGTAAAATTTCTGATAATTATTAAAAGAGCAACTTATGCATGTGCCCTATCTTTACAAACTGGCTCCCCGTCTACTCAGATCAGCATCTTATACTCCATTCTCCCAGACATCCACCTCACAGCTCTTTCCTTTATAAATCTGCCTTATACACATATCTACATATTTTTAATGGCTATTTTTAGTCTGGATTTTCTCTTTATTCTAGAAATGGATCCTTCTCCCGTAGCATGCCTCCCTGTTGTGTTCAGTCTATGTCCGCTGCTGCTGAGACCTCCTACCTCGAAATCCCTGACACATTCACACTGAAATCTATCCACATTACAAATGAGACCTCATGTCCCTAAGCACCCTTAAGTTACTTCTGAAATCACAGTAAAATTTTTCTTCCAACTCTAAACTTAACCAAGCAAACTGCAGTGCAGCCATCTGGGTAGAAATCTGCAAGCTGAGGCAATGGGTTTGCATCCGGAAGGTCAGCTCCCCTCAAACACGTGCCTCTGAAACTTCACCTCCCTTATCCTCCTATTCCCTGCTGGAAAGCACTCATCGCTGGCCCGCCTTCCATCTCAGCAAGTAGGCTACTGTTTCGCCCATGGCTAATGTCTGTCATTGTGCTTGGTTTCTGCTGTTTGGTTCCTAATTTAGGTGTTGCGCCATACCTGGAGGAACAGGCCATGTGGTTTTACAGGAAGTGAGGAGTCTTTAGAATAGAACAGAACACGGAGTCGGCAAGCTGTTCTGTGACCAGGAATAAAGAAATACTGACAAGTCTACTTGTGTAATACTCCTAACTTCCCCACATTTCTCAGCCTTCCAGATTATCCAGGGGATATTTCTCTGTCTGAAATATTTAGAACATGAAGACCTAGAATTTAGCTCAAGCATCAATCTCTGAAGACTTTACAAGGATCCCAAACCTTCCAAACACTGTAGCTCATGGATTTTGTTTACAGGAGAGATCCTCACGCCTTCGCTCATAAAATCCATTTGCTCTTCCTTATATACTCTTCTAGTGAACATGAGTACCTGGCATCCCAACCTAGGTCCAGCTAGAAATAGGAAATTGGAAGAGAGAGTAATCTTCTTAGAAGTTTGCCTCCCAACATCAAGGAAATACAGCTGACAGGAAAGTAAAAAGACAGACTAAGCATAAAAATAAGACACAAGAAAACAACATTGCGAGCAACGACCGTGACTCGATTCAGAAGCTTTCCCAGCCGCGCGGCCATGCCCGGCAGCCCCCACTGTGTTCTCTCCATGGTTCCGCTGCCTCCTACTGCTCGTCCCACCCGAGTCTTCCTCCACTCCAGGTGACGCTGCGCAGTGTCATTAAGGTTATCTTCTTGCAAAGAAAATTATCAGCTGTGCTTACTTTAATGCCTCTGTCGCACTACTTTTACCTCCAGGGTAATGTTTTAAAATGTACCTGGTATTTCATTTTTATTCCTATACGGTGAGGCCAGCAGCTCAGGCAATGCCTTTTATTGAAAATATAGTGTGGTACCCACAGTTCCCAAGAGGAGGGACATGTTGCGCTGCACCAGGCCACTCGGGGAAGCTCCAGGCAGGCCAGGAGGCAGGAGGAGCAAGGGGAGAACACGGACAGGAGCCTTTCCTGTGGTTTTCAAGGGAAGGAATGGGTGCGGCAGGGTCAGCAGGCTGAGGATTGGATGGTTTGAATAACTGTGGCAGGCTCTGGGCTGCAGGGCAGTCCCTAGTTGTCTAGTGCTTGGGCCTGCCGTGATTTGGGGTAAGGGTATATTGTCCAAGACTACAAGAACCTGATGAAAGGAGGGGGTGAGGTATAGAATTAGGATTGGTTGGTTTGCAAATCGAAGGCATGCACACATGCAAGTATTTGGCTGTCTCTAGGAATTAGCTAGTCCTTGAAGAGGTAGTCTCTCCCAGGTTAGCAAGGCCTCCGGTGTCAAAGCATTACAAAATAATTAATACAGACACAATTCAGGCTTCTTTGTTAAGCTCTGAGGCCATTCACACTCAGCCTTTGCATGTCCCCCCAGCCTCATCTCCATCCCTTCCCGGTGCACCCAGGTTCCAGCCACCTGCCACAGACCACCCCCTTCTCCACCTGCCACAGACCACCCCCTTCTCCACCTGCCACAGACCACCCCCTTCTCCACCTGCCACAGACCTCCCGTGCCCTTCCCACTGCTGTGGCTTTTCTCATAATGTTCCGTGTGTCAGGAATTCCTTTCTTCACAGTCTTCACCTAGAAGACTCTTCTGGAGCCTGCTCAAATTCCCTGTGTCCCTTTGGCACATGTACATGTTCTTTCCTGTCATCTCCCATTTGATTTGGTTTATATCTCAGTTATAGTTAGTGTTTAATAAGTTATATGTCATTTATCTATTAACATGTGTGTCTCCACCATCAAAACAGAAGCCCTATAAATAGGGACTGTCTTATCTGCCCTTGACTTCCCACTGGCTAGCACATACATTAAACATCACAGGCACACACCCAATAGGGGTTGAGTGCGTGGCAGATGTGAGTTCTTTTGTGTAGAAGCAAGCAGCTGCACCAACTTAAATAGCTTCCAAGGGTATTATGTTAAGGAAAAGCCGCTTGGATTTACACTAGGATTTTAGAAACTCAGATAAACTCTGATAAAAATAGGATTTATTAGTAAAACCAAAAATCATCCTTACTCTTGGGAGTCTGATTGGTTTTGATTTGGAAAGCTGATTTCTTATAACGAAGCCCTAATTCCTTCCCCCTTTAGTTGTACATTTAGTTCAACTAAAATGTACATGTCTGGCTCAAAGAAAAGAAGCAAGGAAGGTGACTTAAGTCTATGTTGGCTCCACTGGAACCAATGCTCTGCTTCCTTCAGATGGTGAGGTGAGAGGAGTTTAGCTTGTTGGTGGATAAAGGACTCTCAGGACCACTGCGTGGAGGAGAGAGGGAGATTTGGGATGGCAGCAGGCCTTTCTCATCACCTCTGAAATCAATTCTGCCTTGACTTATTGAACATAAAGTCACCAAGTGTCAGTTTAATCCTCCCTAGTTCCTCCCAAGACCTGTGGACGGAGTGTGGGTGCAGCATGATGTTGTTAGGAAGACATCAGGCCATTCCTGGGTCTGCTCAAATGGGGGTCCAACTTCAGCTTATTTATGTGACATTCTCCCCCACAGCAGGTTACAAACCCCTCTTCACCAAAGGAGCAAATACCGACCCTACAGGACCAGCATGCTCATTTCTGTGAAAGTACCAAAGGACTTCACACACACGCAAGTATGCCTGCATGCATGTATTCTACATGTTTAATGTAGGGGTGTGTGTGTGCGCAGAGAGAGAGAGGAGGAGAGAGATAGAGAGAGAAGCAGAGGGGGCCTGTGAGGACAACTCTTCAGGTTCTAAATCTATTCAAAATAATTTAAAATGTTTTCCAAAAAACTTGCCATTCTATAATAGCCTAAAATGAAATGTGACTTGATTTTTTTGAAATAATGTACAAAAGAAATTTTAAAACATTCGAGGTGATGTAGTCTACAGCGTTTGCCTTTCTTGGTGACAGTCATGCAGGCCCCGTGAGGCAGCCCTGTGGCATGGAGAACTTTCTGTTGGTAAGGACTTTGGCTGCCGAAGGAGGGCCCAGCCCGACCCCAGGGGGCTCACTTAGGAAGTGTAGCATCCGACAGCTCACCCTCGACTGCCCCACATGGCGAAAGTCCTACTTGGTCTGACATCATGCTTAAGTCAGGAGCAAATGGCCAATTGTTTTTATAATTGTTCTTCCCTGAAAGTATTTTTAACACAAGTGATTTGCAAGAACAAAAGGAGATAATTAAGTGCAGGCATATATTTGATTTATTGAGCATGGGATTATTTCTGACATTTATTGGTGACTCAAAGAGAGTCCAGAGCTGGAAAATATGTGCTCATTACTTTGCACGATGTTCAGACAAGACAGGGAGGTGTTACCGGGGCAAAAGCGACAAGCTGGCAGTTCACCTCTTCCCCCTTCCCCTGGGGGTCTTGTCAGCTCTACACACTTTACCAGGAGTTGGGACCTCCTTTGCTGTTTCCTCACAGACCTCTCTCAGACCAACCACAAAAACTTTGTTTTTACTTTCACTTGAAAAGAATTTCAAATTTACAAAAAAAAAAAAAATCACCATGATAAAAACAGTATGAATACCCATATACCGCTTATCCAGATTTGCCTGTTGTTTTGTTTATCACTTGTTTTAAATACTTGCTCTCTGTCTATGTTTCTAATCTGAGGGTAAGGCACACGCGCCGGCCCCTGTCTTCTAAACCCTTCGGTGTGCGTTTCCTAATAGTAGGAGTACGCTCTCACACAACCACGGTACAATTACCAACGCAGTAAATTTAACATCAGTGTGGTGCTTTTACCTAACCCACTGTTTTGGTCTAAGTTTGTCAGTTGACCCACTAATGTCCTTTATAGCACTGTTCCCTCCAGTGCAGGATTCAGTCCAGGGCCAGGTATTGCGTTAGTCGTCGTATCTCTTTGCATTCCTTTAATCTAGAATATTTCCATAGCCATTCTTTTACTTTTATGACACTGTCATTTTTGAAAAGTACAATCCCTGCTTTTGTTTAAATACATTGTTTCCCATTTTGCATTTGATGTTTCTGCATGATCACAGGTGGACCTCGGCGGTGTCCTGGGTTCAGCTACAGACAACTGCAATAATCACAATAAAGTGAGTCACACAACTTTTTGGTTTCCCTGTGCATATTGAAGTTATGTTCTCACTATACTTTAGTCTACTAAGTGTGTAATAATAGCATTAAGTCTATGAAACTGCGTAAAACTTAATTTAAAAATGCATTATTGCTAAAAGTGCTAATGATCATCTGGGCCTTCAGCGAGTCATGATTTTTTTGCTGGGGGAGGGTCTTGCCTCCATGTTGGTGGCTTCCGACTAAGCAGGGCGGTGGTTGCTGAAGGCTGGGGCGGCTGTGGCGATTTCTTAAAATAAGACAGCAGTGACTCTTCACGAAAGGTTTCTCTATAGCATGGGACGCTGTTTGATAGCGTTTTACCCACAGTAGAGCTTCTTTCAAAATTCAAGTCAGTCCTCTCGAACCCTGCCACCGCTTTGCCAATGAAGTTTATGGAATATTCTAAATCCTGTGTTGTCATTTCAGCAATGTTCACAGCATCTTCACCAGGAGTAGGTTCCATCTCAAGAAACCACTTTCTTTGCTCATCTGTAAGAAACAGCTCTTCATCCACTCAAGTTTGATCTTGAGAGAGCAGTGATTCAGTCCCATCTTCAGGCTCCACTTCTAATTTTTGTTCTCTTGCTGTTTCTACCACATCTGCAGTTACAGCAGTAACAGCAAAGACAGCTGATCACAGATCACCATAACAAGTATAATAATAATGGAAAAATTTGAAATATTGCAAGAATTACCAAAGGGTGACACAGAGACACAAACAGAACACATGCTGCTAGGAAAATGGCACCAATAGACTTCCTAGATGCAGGGTTGCCACACACTTTTAATTTGTAAAATATGCAATATCTGCAAAGTACAACAAAATGAGATATGCCTGCTGTTTGGGGAAAATCTCAGGACAGTAGAAAAACGCCCTCCAAACTGAGATGATGTCAAGAGACCAAAGAAATGACCCAGACCAGTCCAGCTTGGTGAGTTAAATGAGTTAATCAGAGGTTACCTACACAAGGCTCTCATTCCCAGTCAAGACAGGAATCCTCCAGCCATTCCTGTGTGGCAGCAAGAGTTTTTTGGAGAGTAAGATCTGCACTGCCTGCCTGTTTGTGGAAACTGAACTCCCTGGCAAGTGACACAGAGCTTGCTCGCTCTCTGTGTGGCATCGCATGTTTACATATGATACAGGTTAAGCACACACAGTACTTCTCATTAGTCAAGGACTTTAGCAGTACACTTGGCTAAAGGGCCCTATAAGACAATTTGAGCATCTGCGCAAAAGGAACTACTTAAGAATACCCTTCGTGCTTTATGTTTCTTGCAGCTTTTTTGTTCTCATCTTAGCTCTAAGTTCAGAAGAAACCTGCAGGAGTTCTCTTAAATGTTAAAAGCCAGTAGTGGGGAACCTGTATTCTTCCTTCACCTGTATGTCAAGGTTATGCATTCTTGAAATACCACATAGTTGATGTCGTGGTCCTCTCATGGCATCACACGTGTATGTGTAACTGTCCCTCATAGGTGGCGTTAATTTTGTACATCCAATCAAAGAGTTTCCCGTCTCCAGTGTATAATTACTGTTTTTTTTCCTTGCAATATCTAATAAGCAGTTTATAGGGAGACATTTAAGACCATGCAGATATCCTTCCCCTCATCACAATTTCCCTACGCGTAGCATCCATCAATGAGCCTGATACAATCTTTACCGCGCTGGTTGCAAATGATTTTTTTCAACTCTGGCACTGCCTCTATTTTTACAGATGGCCCTCCACATTCTACTACAATTCCTCCCCACCGTTTATTTCTATCTACCTATATTTCCGTGTTGACTAATAAATTTCTATTTTTAAAGGTTTATAATTCCTTACTGCCCTTAATTATTTAAGCTCAAATTGTCCCACATTTGGCCTGTGGGACCCCCTTTGAGTTGGCTCTTGTAACATGCCCTATCATTATTTATCAATACCTCTTAATTGTTGGCATGCAAGATGCTCCAAGCTCATCTTGCACCTCCCTTCCCAGTCATGCAATCAGCCATTTGTCTGTTGTGCTGTTTCATGTTAAAGAGAATATTACAGACTGGAATCTAATCATTTGATGTGCTCACTGCATTAGGAAGGCTTTGCCTATGGCTCTTTCAGCGGCAGAAACAAGAAGCAGCTGCATATTTTTACACACACACATGCACACAGATATAAATATGCATACACAAATGCATGTACATGTGTGTACATATTTTAGAAATCCTGAGTCCACACCAATGCCTCAATCTACCTCCATTCCATACTCTGATGTTCCTTCTGTGTGGAGAACCCTGGTCCTCACAGCCTCAGTGCACATATTTGTTCAACCCTTTATTGCGTTTAAAATAACTTTAGAACAGTTTCTCTACAATGCTTAAATGAACAAATGTACTCAAAAGTTCAGAATGTGTGTACTGCCCCCCGTATGTACACACATCGCACCCTGCCCCAGATCCATAGTACGTGTTACATAGTGTGACCCTTAGTTCCCTGGATGAGGTCTTGTCTTGCTTGCTTTCTTTTCCCCTTCAGTGTGTGCAGGGCACTCACTAAGCTATCATTGGGTTCCTTTGTTTCAGTTTTCTTTCAGTTTTATGTTTAGTTTTCCTCCATTCTTGTAGATTTCATTTTTTTGAATATGTAGCCTATTGACAGGCTTCGAAAATCAGAAGATTATAAAAGTTGTACTTATTAAAAGTGTCATTCTCTCCTGTAGCCTTCCAGCCCACACCATACCCTACTATCTTATTGTAGGTAAAAAACGTGATTATTTTTTATTTATTCTCTCTCTGTTGCTTCTAAATAAAAACCTTTTATGTAAGCCTTCCTTTGTCCTGAGAGGCAGAAGTGAAAGCAGAATGACACATTCTCCAGGTACCTGGCAACACTCAGCCCTCACAGCACCCCTGGAAGGAAGGCACCATGTCGGCTGGAGATACAGGACCTTCACCTGGGAAAATGCTGCTCATCCTGGGACAGGAAGGCATGGATTTGGTGCTTCTGCAGCAGCAGGGGCTAGGGAGTCAGGAAAGTGTAATGGGTCAGGGCCTGAGTGTCTCTGGGACTGGAAGCCCTACAGACGCAGCCACCCTGACACCATGGCCAGGCCTTAAGAAAACAGTCATGCAGGGAGTAAAAAATAGAAAAGATGTAAAGAGCTAAAGAGCTGTAACTTTGGGAGCCAAGACCTATGGTGGCACAGGACCAGCTGAACACCCTGACACTGTGGAAAAGAGATTCCTCCTTCAGACCCAACTCCCAGCTCCAATGGCAACCCCGGACTCTGCAAGCCCTGTCTGCAGGGGTGGGGATGGCACTTGCTCCCTGGCCACCAAGCTTCAGTGCTTATCCAGCAAGAACAAACAAGGTCGCGTGAGCAACCAGACCACCTGGGCTGTAGCAGTGCCACTGTGTGGTTGTCATAATGAGCAAAAGAACTGCGGATGTCTTCCTAACTACAGCCCCTTGCTCAGAGGTGATGATAACCACAGGTGACTTCCTGAACTGCGTACACTCACCTGGATGCCTTGAAGTAGCCCAGCAGGGAGGATCATACGGACAGAGAGCAACGTTCCCATAAGAGGCTGGTCAGGAGACCATGAATCATTTGAGTATTACATGGAATCTGATCTCATTTTGTGCCCAAACCAGTGAATGTTATGCCGGTTTTACAGATGGGAAGACAGGCTCAGGAATACTAAGCAACTTGGTGAGCATCACATGTAAACAGCCGAACTAGGGTGAGAACCTTGGGATTCCCACTTGTGGATCCCCAGGCAGTTCCTGTCTCTCTCTGCACCTCACTCTCCCCAACTGTCTATTCGGAGAGACGGTCACAGTTATCTCTAGACCATCTTCTAGTTACAAAAGGAACACTTGACGTGTGTGTGTGTGTGTGTGTGTGTGTGTGTGTGTGTGTAGTGGAAGGTAGTCGTTTCCCAGTGACACAGGCTTTAAGCAAAAGATATGAAACAACTCAGATAATGAAAGTTCAGGGAAGATTTTGGAGAGACATTGTTGGGCCAGGGTGTAGACACTGAGGCCTTCCTGGTCCCCAGCGCTGTGGTAAGTAGAGGTAGAGGGGAAGGGAGAGGGGCAGGAGCGCACTGAGGGAGGGCCCGTGGGGTCAGCTGTGGTTCCTGGGTCCAAACAAGCATGGCAGGAAGGGAAGAGGAGCCGGTCCCTCAACACTTGTTGGGCTCTCCCACTGTCTAGGAGCTTTTTGAATATGCTTCTCCTTGAATTCTTACAGGAAACTTACGAGGTGGGCAGGGATACCCAAATAAACTACCTATGCGCAGACAGCTCAGAGAGGCGCGAGCCCTGCCCGTGGCCTGCAGCGAGGTAAGGAGGGCAGTACGCCACGCCAGCCTGCTGGGCCCCAAGGTCGCGCACCCTTGCTCCACGCTCCAGCCAGGGGAGGGGCGGTGAGAGCAGGACGCGGCGTGCCCCTTCTCTCTGCACCTGGAGGCGTTACCGTGCAGAAGGGGCCCTGGCTCCCTCATTAAAGTTCTCTTTCCTTTCTCCACCCAGTTTTGTGGGAAGTAAAATATGACATTTGATTAATTAATTTTTCAGATCTACAAGGCCAGTGTAGGACAGGCTGTAAATTAAACAATTCTCATTTCCATAACATTGAGGTCCGAAGGGTATCGCTTTATGACGCATCCCTGAAGCAACGGTGCGTAGCTTTCATTAAACAAAGGCCCGCGTCCCGGAGCCCCTGCTCCTACTTGTGATGAAGTTAGGCATGCGAAACAGAAAAATAATTGGATGTGTTTATCTCCTGATTTTTTTTAATCTGAATCTACTCAACAGGGCTTTCAGGGACTGTTCCCTAAGACAGGTCTACTGTGTGAAAAAAAAGAAGAAATAAAAAGGCCCTTTGCTATGTAATCTCCACCTGTTCCAAGATGTGAGGTGGCTTAGCCCTGCACCTGCAGGGCACAGAGGAGGAGGTCAGGGAGGAGGACCCAGCAGAGGGCCGGGGGGCAAGGCGGAGAAGGCACAAACACAGACAAAGGCTGATCCAGTGCCCAAACAGAGAGGGCTTTGCAAAGGTTAGATGGCAGTTCAAAGGTGAGAGTCACAGACACAAGGAACAAACAGTGGGAACTGCAGGGGTTAGCTTCTGGACAGTTCTGTGTTTGGCAAGTGTGTGGTCATAGCAGGCTTGGTGTTTGAGTGGGGGGATGAGGAGACAGAGGCAGGTACACCCTGAGGGCAGAAGGGCAGGGGTTGACCCCAGGCCAGGAGGTTCCAAGGGTCAAAGGCATGGGGTTGGTGCTTCGCCATTCCTCACTGGGGCCAGCACCGTACGCAGGGACCAGGGCTAACGATCTCAAGGTAGCCCCGGAGCCTGCTGTGTGGGAGGGTTAGAAGTCAAGCAAGATGGAGGTGGAGGGGCAGAGCCAGGCCAAGAGCAGGCGTCTTCCAACTCCAGCCACAGCAGCACGGTAGGCGGTGCTGCGGGACACATCAAGGCGGGGCCTGCGGGATGCAGGGCTGCAACAGGGCCAGGAGCAAGACGATTTCTGATACGGAAAACTAGCCGAGCACCCCTCATTAATGGGGTCCAGGTAGTGAGTGGGGCAAAAATAACAAACTTAGAGAACAGCTAGTATGTGCCTGGCGCTAGACCGGCTAATGGGGATATAGACGTGGATGAGATTGGGCACCTGCCTGCATTGAGGAAATTTAACTGGAACACAGCTAATCACGGCAATTGCTTTGAGTACACAGGAGGGAGCCATTGCTCCTGCCTCAGAGAATCAGGAAACACTTCTGAGGAGACGTGATATTCGGGCCAGATCTGGCAAAATAACAGGAAATTTTTCTAGGAGAGAGAGGAAGGACATTTTAGACAGAGGAAACCTGTGTGGTAGGCGTAGATTCCTAGAAGGGGTAAAAGTGGATTCACTACACTCATCATGGCAAGAAAACCGAACTAGACATGTTAGGGAAAAAATGTTGGCCAGAGTGGAAACAGAACTCTCAGTTATCCAAATAATTCTATTCAATAGAGTTCATGCTCTTTAAGCAGGCTTTTCTAGAAGTATTTCTCATAATTATTTATAGCTATGCAGAGAGCATTTTGTTGTCAATAACTTTGAGGAAATACCAACTTAAGCACACCAAAGATCATATCTTTTCTGCAGGACTTCTCAAAGCTTTAAATACATTAAAATGCATATTGAACGTCAAAAGCGGGTTGTAAAATGAAGCACTTCTCATGTTTGTTAAGAGATGAAATCATTTATTTTTTCAGCTCAAACATAAATGGGATGTTGTTGGAAATTGGCTTAAACATTCCAGTTAAACTAAGAGTTTAAGTGTGAGTAGACATACACATCTGAAGGCTTGTGTCCCTTTGCACTGTACCTTGTGACATCCTTGTCACGGTATTTTCCATATTATACGGTAATGTTTTACATCCCTGTCCCCCCGCTGTCCTGAGCTGTCCACAGGGTGCTGCTAGCCACATATGCCTACTGAGCGCTTGAAATGTGGCTGGTGGCAACCGAGATGTGCTGCGAGTTACTAGAACACTGCTGGGACTACATGGTGCCTCGAGCCGTATTTCCACTGGCTATACTGCCGTAGGTCTTGAGCTATTTGCATGCAGACATCTGTTCATCTGTATATTCTCAATGCTTAAACAAATTTACTGTCATGTAATAGGCATTCAATAAATATTTGTTGAATGAATAAAATAAGTATGTAAATAAGTGAAACCCTCTATCTAAACCACTTGTGGCATTTAAAGTCTGATGCAATGTGCTTGTTCCCGTTTTCTAACTTTCATGTTACAAAGGCTATTTCTGCTTATATGCAAATGATCTCTTTACTGACATGACTATCTCATTTGCATGTATGAAATGTATCCCCTAAATTGTTTTAACACATCCAGAAAGCTATCTCTCCAAGCAATAACATTCCCTTTTAAAAGAATCCAGAGTTGTGGGTCATAACAGGATTTGCTATAGGTGGGCATGAGCACCCAACAGCTCGTGTGAGGCGGGGTGCAGTGGCTCACACCTGTAATCCCAGCTCTCTGGGAGGCTGAGGAGGGAGGATTGCTTGAGGCCAGGAGTTCAAGACCAGCCTGGACAAGAATGAGATCCTGTCTCTACTAAAAATAGAAAAAATTGGCCGGGTGTGGTGGCACACGCCTGTAGTCCCAACTACTCGGGAGGCTGAGGCAGGAGGATCACTCGAGCCCACAGTTTGAGGCTGCAGTGAGCTACAATGATGCCACTGCTCTGTAGCCAGGGCTACAGAGTGAGACTCAGCCTCAAAATCAAAATAAAACAAAACAAAAAACAGTTTGCGTGTCTGCTCACACTCCTTCACCTCCTGTGTTCTCACTTCGGGGCTCATCTCCCTGGTGCCTCCTGCCCCCAGGGAACCTGCTTTCTGAGAAAACAGTCAATAACTCTCTGATCTCCAGAGCCTTCCCTTGTACTTGCAGTTCTAGGCTCTGACGCAGCAACTTCTCTCAAGCAAGCGCCTGATTTCCGCAGTGCTCCCACCCTCTGAATAATGCCCCCATGTCCTCCTGCTCTACCTCCTCCATGCTCCCCGCCAAGGCCGTTTCTTCTCCCCCTTGTCTCCCTGCCCTGACACGGGCAGCTGGGCTGGGCGGGTCTCAGTAATCTTTAAAATGGAGACAGCAGCGTGTGCCAGAGACCCCGCTGGCACTGCGGGCACTAAGCGAGAGAATGAAAAGGAAGAGCTGAGCCAGCTGCCAGTGTGCACGGGTGTGAAGTGCTATTCTTACTAAACTGGCAGGGAGGGAAGCAAGACACTTGCTGCTTTGTTTCCTAAATTTCCTACTCCTTTAAAGGCCATTGAAACCCATCTCAGTATGCCTAGAGATGAACCCTCCAGACTGCTTTGTATTTTTACCCATCAAACTGGTACTTGTACTCACCATCCCAATTTTCTTCTTTTCTACTTGACATCTGGCTTAGAAAAGAGTATGGAAAAGTAATGCTATAGTAATGAGCGAACTTTCTTCCTATACTCTCCAAAATATCTTACTGCCCTTATCATTATGCAATTATAATGAGCTAACACAGAGAATTATATCTTGATTTTAATTGGCTATAAATATTACTTTGTATTTGAAATTTAATATATTCTTTTACTCCATCATATATTGACTGGTTATGTGGATTTTAACATAATGTTTAACTTGAGGCCATGTAGGGTGGTGATTAAATGCTGGACTGTTGACCTGGATCAACCAAGGTTTTATTGTAGATTGTGAACCTGGCCACAACTAGCCACATTTCACCCCATCCCATCAACAGGTGGAGTCTACTTCTCCATCCTTTAAATCTGGGTTGGCCACATGAGTTGCTTTGGCCAATGGCACATCAGCCATCATGCTATAAAACTTGAAAAATAATTGCTCAGTGGCATTTGTCCTCTTATTATTTGGGGGGATACTTTGGCTGCCACCAACTAAAGAAGCCTGAGGAAGCCTCCCAGAGCATGATAGATGTGTAACCCTATTACCTCCATCATCTCATCCAACTGCCAGACTCATGAGGCCATCCCGGACCATCCAATTGCTGGCCAACCTACCAGCTGGCCACAGAAACAACAGAACCAGAAAAACTGCCCAGGTAGCCCAAAGAATATGTAGGGTAAATAAATGGTTATTGTTTTAAGCCACTGAGTTTTGGGATGGTTTGTGATGTAGTAAAAGGAACTGATGCAAAAATACTTCCCAGATGTGGGGTGCTGCTGTTAAAACAAACTCTCAGACACACAGCATTAACTTTGCAACTGATCAGTGCATGGAGGCTGGAAACACAGTGGAGAAACTTAGCAAGGGCTGCACACTTTCAGTGGCAGCTAGCAAACTGATGAGGAAACTGCTATGGCAGCTGGAAAATGGCGCCATATTTAGTGTTGTAAAGCAGTTCGCAAAGCTGTTGGCTGGAGTAAATTAAGGAATGTCACATGTACCTTATTACATTTTGATCTGGCTAAGGAGGTCTCCAGACAGAATGCTCTAGTATCAGCTGGGTACATCTATGTGTGATAAAGTATTGCAAGAGAGATGAGCTAAGGAAAGAACTGTTTAGTATGTGCATAGAAATTAGCAGATACGTAGTGGGACTCACACTTACTGAAGACTTCTGAAAGATTTAAAATGGTGGTTAGTAAAACCTTTCAGCGAAAATAAAACAAAACAAAACAACCCCTTAAGAATCTTCATGGCATTATAGAAACCTAATTTTAAAATAACTTTAAAGCTACAAGAGGGAACCATATCTCAACAAATTTGGGGTGTGGTTTTCACCAAACACATTGGAGTACAATCTGACACATAGAAAATCCACAAAAATTTTTAAGGCAGTTGTAACAGGAAAAGGGTCACCGGCTTGAACAAAAAGGAACAGAAATTGCTCAAAACACCAGGAGACCCCTGTTCCCTAACTTTTGAATTTTATTTTATTTTTTTATCTAAGGAGTTTTTTATTTTTATTTTCCAACAACAGTGTACAAGGGTTTTCTTTTCTCTGCATCCTCTCAGACACTTGTTTTCTTCTGTCTTTTTTGATAATAACCATTCTAACTGGGTTGATATGGTATCTATTTATCATTTTAATTTCCATTTTTCTAATAATTAGTGATGTTGAGTATTTTTTCACATACCCGTGGGCCATTTGTATGTCTTCTATTGAGAAACGTTTAGGTCCTTTGCCCATTTTTTAATTGGGATGTTTGTGATTTTTTTCCAATTGAGTTGTTTGAGTTCCTTATATATTTTGGATATTAACTTATCAGCTGTATGGCTTGCAAATATTTTCTCCCGTTTTATAGGGTGTTTCTTGACTACGTTGATTGTTTCCTTTGCTGTGCAGAAGCTTTTGAGTTTGATGCAATCCCATTTGTTTATTTTGCTTTTGTTGCCTATGTTTTCAGGATCATATCCAAAAGTTATTACCTAGATGATGTCAAGACGCTGTTCCCCTGTGTTTTCTGCTAGTAGTTTTACACTTTCAGGTCTTACATTTAAGTCTTTAATCCATTTTAAGAAGATTTTTCCATGAGATGTGAGATGAGGATCCAATTTCATTTTTCTGCATGTGAATATCCAGTTTTCTCCATATCATTTACTGAGGAGACTATCCTTTCCCCACTGTGTATTCTTCACACTCTAGCCAAAGATCAATCAACCATAAATGTCTGGATTTATTTCTGAGCTCTCTTTTGTGTTATATTGGTCTATGGGTCTGTTCTTATGCTGGTACCATACTATTAGAAATTCTGTACCTTCGTAATATATTTTGAAATCTGGAGGTGCAATGCTTCTAGCTTTGTTCTTCTTGCTCAAGATTGCTTTGGCTATTCAGCATCTTTTGTGATTCTATCAGAATTTTAGGATTTATTTTTATTTATGTGAAAAATGCCATAGAAATTTCAATAAGGATTGCATTAATCAACCCTTTGGTAATAGTATGGACATTTTAATAATATTAATTCTTCCAATCCATAAACACAGGATATCTTTCCATTTATTTTCCCTCTTCAATTTATTTCATTAATGTTTATAATTTTCCATATACAAGTTTGTCACTTCCTTAGTTAAATTTATTTTTAAGTATTGATTCTTTTTGATGCTATTACAAATGTGATGTTTCCTTAATTTTTTGTATAGTTTATTGTTAGTAAACCACAACTGATTTTTGTATGTTCATTTTATATTCTGCAACTTTACTGAATTATTTTGTTTATTAGTTTAATAGTTTTTTGGTGGAGACTTTAAAGTTAGTTTTCTCTATACAAGATAATTTCACCTGCAAACAAGCCATAAGTAGACTGAAAGTGAAAGGATATGAAAAGATATTCCATGAAAATGTTAACCAAAAGAGAGAGGGTGACTATACTTATATCAGACAAAATAAACTTTAAGTCAAAAACTGCCACAGGAGACAAAGAAGGTCATTATACAACAAGAAAGGGCTCAATTCATCAAGAGGATATAACAATTGTAAATATGCATGGACCCAACGTTGGAACACCTAAATATGTAAAGCAAATATTTACAGAACTGAAGGTAGACACAGACAACAAGACAACACTAACAGAGGACTTCAGTACCCACTCTCAACGATGGGTAGATCAACCAGACAGAATGTCAAGAAGCAAACAGCAGCCAGGCGCGGTGGCTCACGCCCGTCATCCAAGCACTCTGGGAGGCTGAGGCGGGCGGATCATTTGAGCTCAGGAGTTCGAGACCAGCCTGAGCAAGAGCGAGACCACGTCTCTACTAAAAAAAATAGAAAGAAATTAGCTGGACAACTAAAATATATATAGAAAAAAATTAGCCAGGCATGGTGGCACATGCCTGTAGTCCCAGCTACTCAGGAGGCTGAGGCAGGAGGATCGCTTGAGCCCAGGAGTTTGAGGTTGCTGTGGGCTAGGTTGACACCATGGCACTCTAGCCTGGGTGACAGAGTGAGACACTGTCTCAAAAAAAAAAAAAAAAACCAAACAGCAGACAGACTTGAATAAAATCATAGGCCAGTGGATCTAACAGATGTGTACAGAACATTCTATCCAACAGCGGAAGAACACACATTCTTCTCAAACACACATTTTTACATCTGTGGCTTCATGGAACCACTCTCTGAGGTCAGTTCATGGAACCACTCTCTGAGGTCAGTTCAAATACCATTTGAATTTGGAGTTGAGGAAAATTAAACCAAGAGAGAAATTAGGTGACCTGACCAAGCCAGTCACAGAGCTTGTGCTGGTATAGCTGGGAACTGAAAGAAGATTTGAGTTTCTTCAAAGCCAAAAAGCTCAGGCTTGAGGAGTCAAGAGGTGTAGTCAGGGTCTGGCTTGAACAGAACCCCAGGAAAGAGAGAAGGGGAGAGAAGGAGCGGGGGAGAGAGAGAGAGAGAGAGAGATCGAGAAGCAGCGATCAGGGCCATTCACGGCAGAGGCAGAGCGCTCCCCCTCAGCCAAAGAGCACCCCGCCCCAGGAGAGCGCTGCCAGCATGACTAGTTAGCACCTGGAGCGTTCCTTCCAGTCCAGAGGTGTTCTCTTCTGTAATCACCAATTAGCACCTGTCACAGTCACTTTCCTGGGCAGTTGATGGGGATTGAGACGCCGGCAGGTTGGAAATTTCACTGCAGCCCTCCGGTTAATAACAGTGATATTCAGAGCAGAACTAATAGCTCACATTTGGAATGGATTCCCTCTTTTATATGACCAGATTCTCCCAGGACCTGTAGAGTTTGATTTTTCTGTGCCCAAGCACTTTAACAAGCTATTGTTAGCCAGTAATAACTTTGGAGCCCCCCTGGCCCAGAGCAGAGCAGTTCATCACTGAACAATACAGCTGATTTATTTTATTATTAGAGGAGTTTGTAAAAGGACGATTCATTTCTCCCCTGTTCTCAGGCGATTCTCAGAGTCTGCCATCCTTCCCGACTTTGCCACGTTGACTCTCGCTGCTGCAGAGCTCACGCAGTGCAGAGTCCCACCCAGGACCCAAACTGGAGAGACAGCCGCCAGAACGTGGGCTGTGAAGGGCAAGCAGCGTCCTCGGCTTTCCACCTGTACAAGAGGACGTCATCGTCGTGGAGGGAGGCCGCCACCCAGACCGCACGGGCCCCTCCTGTCCGCGCGCATGCACACAGCACCCGCAGGCTAGCTTATACCAACTCGATTTTGTGTGTGTGGTTCTCCTCGATGCAGCTGCGTGTCCACTGAAGCCAAAGAGTCTGTGCGACTTGACTCTTGGACGGAACCCAAAGCCAGAGCCCCGCCCTGAGTCACAGTGGCTGGCGCTAGCATCTGCTAATCTGCTGGCCCAACATCTGTTGTTTATTTTCCTGACAGCAGCACATCCATTTTCTTTGGGGGAATCAGCCTTTCCTGTTATTGGGTGGGGTTAACTTTCTCCCAGACAGCAGGGTGGAAACAGGACACAGGAATGGTCCTCCAGTCTGCAGGGATGGGCCCTGCCTGAGCACAGCACCCATTCATCCATGGAAAGGAAAGGCCAGGACTTTCCTTCAGTTATTGGGAAAGAAACCTTCTCTTTCCATAGGTGTTCCTAATGGCACGACATAAGGCTAAACTACCGGGGAACAGTTTTTGTCATCATGTACAAAGAATCTGACTCATGATGAAGAAAGGTGGAGGAAAAAACTCTTAGAGAAAGAGACAGAATCCTAATGACACTGTTTCGGCCTCTAGATCCAGCCCTTCCTGAAGCCGTCATCCTTTGCCTCTTAGACACACTCGCCCATTCCCTCCCAGCATCCTTCCATTATGCATTGCTGTGTAACAGACCCGTCCCAAAACTTAGTGGCATTAAAAAATCATCCTGTTTCATTCTCAAAATAACCCAATGAATTAGGTACTATATAAATATGGAAAAAAGACTTAAACTGGTTAAAACTTTCCCCAGAACAGTCAGTAGCATATTATAATGGTCAACTTCCATCTGTTAGATTGTTATTTATTTACCTGAAGAAAAACAGCTCTCATCTCATTCTCTTTACAACCAGCCTATGAGAACGAGGCCCCTGTGCACCTGCCTTTTCTGGTCCCTCCCTGCCGGACCTTCTCCCGGACACGAGATACTGTCTGTCTGCTCCACGTTGGAATCTGTGCTCTGGAAAGCACCTAAATTCCACAGACCACCAGCCCTGCTCAGCACCGGACTTGGCTAAAATGTACGGTCACTCCCTCCCTGCCTCTCCCTAACTCGCACGCTCTGGCACCACGAGGCCAGCCCCTCATGGGAGAAAGCCCCTTCCCCCTCCCTGGCCGGGATCACTTTTCCAGGCCTGCCACCAGGGTCCACTCGTGGCCTCCCTTTACTCTCCTTTTCTGTCATCCCTCAGGCTGGGAGTCTGCGCCACCCTGATGGGGCCGAGCCGAGTGGAGAAGTTAGGGATGGTTTCCATGGCACTGGAGCGGGAACGTGGTTCAGCCTGTCCGTGAAAACATGGGCCCACATTGCTTGAGGAGACTGAGAATCAGCATCAACGAGGGAGAGCCGAGCTTCAGTGACAGCCAGAGGAGCAGAGGCCAGTGTCATGACTTAGTTAGGGGAGGATGAGGTCCAGCTAGAAGCATCCTGGTTACAATAGGAGTTAGGGATGGGGAAAGACAGTCCTGAGCAACTTCTATGAGCAGCCTTAGGGTGGCCCAAGTCATAGCAACAGTCGGGACACAGGACATGGGTTTCATCATCTGCTGTGTGGCCCTGAGCTAATTAATCAAGTTCTCTGTGCCTCATTTCCCTAGTCTATAAAACGTGGCTAATGATGGTGGCTACAAATTGTCCCTTCTGAGGTTGTCAGGAGACTTAAAAGGAGTCCATGGAGAGTGCTGAGACACAGAGTATTCGACACAGACAGGTGTGGTCACCATCGTCGTGACTGTTCCCACAGCTCTGTGTCTGATCTCTGGATGTGCCCAAGTGGTATCAGTAGCACCCAGCAAGTCACATGCCTCTCCAGATGTTCCTAATTCCTTTTCTTTTCTTAAAATTCAGTCCAGTTCCTTTTCTTAAAATAAGCCACATATTGCTCCTGCAAGAATAACCTGGGTTTCCCCATCAGATATAACAAATCACTTCTAGGATCCAGCCCAGCCTGAGCCCCCCTCACCCCCAGCACCGGCCCACCCGGACAGCTCTTGCATAGAAGGGAAATCCATCTGGAAATGAATGGAGACCCACCAACAACTGCAGGCCCACCAATGGGCCTTCTCCCAGAGGAACTCGCACCTTAAAAGCATCAGAGACTCGACATAAAAGCCATTTCCACTCTTGCTTTCAGAGACCATGGAAGCATTTTGGTTTTCAGCTTCCAGATATTTGCTGCATCAGCTTTTCTTACTGTGCACAACAGTGCTTTATTCCCCTTAGTATAGGAGCAATTTTTTATACTGAAAGCGCTGTCCAGAACAGGAGGAGGAAGCTACAGAGTCAGGATTTAGATAAGGCTCATCTGCAGTGTGAGTGTGTGTCTGTAACTATAGATTCTTTTGAGGTCCCTATCTTATAGAAATTATATACACCACATATGTATCATATTGTCTGTGTGATTTAATAATATGTGTAATAACATACATGAACTGGTAGATGGAAGTGTGTCTATACCAGTGCAGCAGTATTTAGCACAATGCTATTAAAACAGAATTGGTTAAGTATCCATGCACGCATGATTTCATGCTGGGAGCACAATGTTTACTAATTAGTTGTCAAAAAATACAAAAAGGAAGAAAGGAAGGGAGGAGGAATGGAAGGACAGGACGGGAGGGAGGGTCTGAATCTCAGTGGCCTCTCTCTTTGGTGATTTCAAAGGAGGTAACTTGAATTCGGCAATGTGCAGTCTTTGACCCACTAGGAACTGCACCGGCTCTATCCGTGCATCAGGAGACTTCCTAACGTGCGCTCTACCCTAGAACAGGAATTACAATACCCCCATAGCAGTTTCCTAGTGCCGATGTCACAAATTGCCACAAACTCAGTGGCTGAAACCACATGAATGTATTCTTTTACTTTTCTAGAAGTCAGAAGTCCAAAATGGGTCTTGCAGTGCTGAAATCAGCTTGGTGGCCACGCTGCATCCTCTGCCTGGAGGTTCCAAGAGAGGAGCATGTTTCCTGCCTCCTCCAGCTCTGGCGGCTGCCTCCGTTCCTCGGCGTTTGCACCAGCAGCTGCCTCTGACTCTGACCTTCCTCTTATAAGGACCCTCGTGATGACCTTGGGCCCACCCAGATAACCCAGGATACTCTCCCCATCCTGAGACCCTGCAATGCCCCTTTGGCTCTGCAATGTGACATAGTTACGGGTTTTGGGGATTAGGTGACGGACACCTTTAGGGGGCAGGTTATTCTATTCCACAGCCCCCGTCAATCAAGGAACCTGTTTGCATCTCTAGACCAGGGAAGGAAGGATGTGGCTAACTCACCCGGACTACCCGCCACGTTCCAGAATCTGGGATCATCCTATTAAGTTTTTCACACGATGGGCCCAGTCTTCAGTTCTCACAGGAACAATGTGAAGCTGCCATTGTAACCTTCTCTGAAATATGAGAATCGATGCTGAGAAAAGTTGTCATTTCTCTACAGGCAGTGCCCCAAGTATGAGGCAGCCCTAGAATTTGAACAAAAGCTCTTCTGACCCCCCTGTCTCTGTGGCGCCCATTCTGCTGGACGCAACTCCAGCATCCAGCAACAAATGCACAGACTGAGTGGTTCCGAACTCAGTGCCGCCCCCACTCTGCCGTGTCCCTGTGCCCACTGAGAGAGGAGGTCTCGGGGCGGGAGTCCAGCATGGTCACCATTACAGCCCTGCCCCCTACCGCCAGCACAGCGCTGTTCGTGGTCGCTGCTTTCGGAATAAATACGTACCCTCTCCAAAGACTCAGAACAGAGGGCTGAATGACTCAGAGCCTGCCTTTATCACTCTTCTCTAAATGGTCAGTCTGGGAGTCATCGGCACATGCTACTGACTCCCTGCTGTCTGCCACATCCTGTTCTTGGTTAGCAGGAGATGCCAAGACAATTAAACCCTTAGAAACTTGCCATCGATTTGGAGAGACACCAAGAGCCAGGGAACCCAGTGCAGGGATGGCTGGTGCTGGTGAGGTGAGAGTGTCACGAGGCCTGGGTCATCACCTCTACCCAGGACAGCAATCCATGTCTCCAGATCAGTGGTTCTGAAACCCTGGGGCACCGAAAAATCCCTAGGGGAGATGGGGCCCTTCACAGGTGAAGTGAGTCTGATGAAGCGGGTCTGCAGCGGGGCTGGGCGGCCGCCAGTCTAACGGGCTCCCCAGATGCCCCACGTGCTTCTGATGAAGGAGGCGGAGCAACCACACCTCGCGAAAAACCTTTAGCTGTTGCAACGTGTCTGTTTCCAAATTAGGAACCAGTGGGCGGCTCTCCTTAGAGCAGCCTCTCGTTCACCCTGGCCAGGAAGGGCGTCCCAGAGCCTCGCAAAGAGCAGGAAACAAGCAAACACGGCATTAGTTGGTAGAAATGTCCGTAAGGACGCCCTGCCAGGAGGGCACCGTCGTCCTCCTGCTCCACAATGCACAGAGCTGGGCCCCACAGCAGCGTCCCGCGTGCTCCGCGCGCTTTCTCTCTCGGTCCCCTCCGCCTGCCAGCTGTCCCCCTAGCGAACTCCTTCCTATCGTTTAAGTGAGGTCACGCCCCACCTTCTCTGCGAAGCCAGCCCTCTCGCTCCCAGGCCGACACAGACATTCCATTCATTGCTCAAGTCACCACCGGCTTCTGCACGCTCCGTTGGCTCGCGTGTCTCCTCCTGACTGGGACCTTCTCAAGGGCGGGAACTCTGCTTTGCCTCTGCACCTGCCCCAGGCAGCACAGGCCATCCTAGTCCTTGGGCACCAAACTAATGGATGGAAGAATAAGAGAAAAAGGAATAACTGAGTGACTGTCCTACTAGCTCATCGCCAGGGCCCCTGTGCAGTCTCCTCACGTAAGAAAGAGAAGTTCTGTCCCAGAAAACCTCATCTCTTCCCCATCACACACGCCGTATAGGAAAAGTCAGGCTGTTTTTCTCTGTACTCTCACAACACTTGATGCTTCCAGGACACTTGGCTTCTGACACCAGATGGGTGGATGTTTTCTCACACCAACTAATTCTCCAATTCTTTGTGGACAGCTGGGTGTCCTCCAGTCCAGTGCAATTCTGATACGACCTGCCTTGAGGTAGCACAGCCCCCACTGGTTAAGGCTCATTCCCACAAGACTGTCCCCACCTCAGATGCCAACTGCAAGTCCCAGGTTGTCACCTGCACCTCTGACCAACCCATTATAAGTGGGAGGTTCCCACAGCCCCTCCTTGGGTTCTATCATTTGCTAGAACTGCTCACAGAACTCAGGGAAACACTTACTTAAGTTTACCAGCTTATTTTAAAGGATATTACAAAGAATCTGCTGAACAGCCACGTGGAGAGGTACAGGCAAGGTTCGGAAGAACATTGAGTACCGGGGCTTCTGTCCCCCTAGAGTTTGGGGTGTGCCACCCTCCTGGCACATGGGACGTGTTCTTATTCTCCAACCTGGAAGCGCTCTGAAGCCTGCGTTTTAGGGATTTTCACAGAAGCTTCATCAAGTAGGCATGAACAGCTATTAACTCAATCTCCAGCCCTCCTCCCCAGAGGATGGGGGTGGGCTGAAAGCCCCAAGCTTCTACTCATGGTTTGGTCTTCCCGTCCCTACCCAAGGAGCCCGCCACGAGTTGACTCATTAAAACAAAAGATGCTTCTAGCACCCAGGACTTTAGGAGCTCTGTGCCAGGAGCCAGAGCAGAAATTAAATACATGTATTTCTTACTGTAAATTACAGTATCACACACATACAGTCGTTTAAACTTCAGACCCTTTTCTCGACTTCTTCTCAGGTAATTAACTTCATGAAAAGCTTCACTCAAAACGTTAGCCAGCAACCGCTACAAAACATTGTGGGTCATCCCTGAAGCCCCCAGAAAATATCCATTATGTTATGTAGCACCTCACCAGAGCATTCCTAGAGCACGGATTCCGCATATCTACAAAAAAGAAGAAAAAGGAAACTATATCTATCAAATTACAGGTTATGTGTCTTACTAAGATATGCACATTCTTAATAGTGAAGAAAATACGAAAAGCCTGGAAATGTGAAGTGACCTCTGAAAAATAAAATGTTCTTTTTATTTTGTATTTTTTAAGCCAACAACTCTTCATTTTCTGTACAGAATCATTTTCTTTAGCATGATGTCTTTGTAATTTTTTTCATTTTGCAGGAACTAACTCTCTAATTGTACCTTCTCCACAGATCTTGGTTTATTGTTAAAAATAAATGCCTTTCTTTAAAGTAACCTCCCACCTTTTGTGCTATGCTTAGAAAAAGAAAGAAGAAAGTTGGCTATAAAGAAAACAATGACTTCGGCCGGCATGAGGTGGGAATGATTTAAAATGCTTCCACCCAATTGAGAAGAAAACCTATGGCCCCTTAAAGCTGAACTCTCAGAACCAACATTGCACATAATTGAAATCAGTGTGAATACCACATGCAGCAAAATGAGGAAATGTCACTAGCTTGTCCTTCTTCAGTGAAGAAATGCTTACCTTTCTGTTCCAAGGACTTGAAAAGGACCTGCTTGGAGAAGAGCAATCTTTTCTCCATTCTCTTATTTGCAAGTTTCATTTCCCTACACCCCCATGGAAAGGAAGCCCCAAATCAGAAAAAGGCTTGGGACAGCATCGCCCCTGCAGTTCCTCTGTAAATGTCCATCTGTGAAAGAGCAGAGGACACCTCCAGGATCAGTGAGAGTGCTGCCCACCACTGAGCCACATGGCAAGGGCTGAGCGAGTGAGAGCTGGCGGAAGTGTGGGGTCGCCCTGGAGTGGGTTTGCTTTGGCCGGGACAAAGCATTGTGACAGTTTTGCTTGGAGTTTCCAGATAAAATACAGAATTCCAGTGAAATTAGAATTTCAGAGAAACAAAGAATATTGCACGAGATGTACTTGCACAGCCAGCCCTCCCTCTCTGCAGGTTCCACATCTCTGGATTCAACCGACTGAAAATATTTGGGAAAAAAAAAACACAAAAACTAAGAACACAACAAAAAATAATACAAGTTTAAAAATACAGTATACTATTTACAGCATAATTATTTGCAGAGCATTTACATTGTATTGGGTATTGTAAGTAATCCAGAGATGGTTTACGGTATTCAGGAGGGTGCCTGCAGGTTCTCGCAAATACAGTGCCATTTTATATCAAGGACTTGTGCATCCACAGATTTTGGAATTGGGGGATGGGTGGGGGGGTTGGGAAAGGCTGTCATGGAACCAATCTCCCACGGGTACCAAGGGACCACTGTACTGGAAAGTTCTATGTTGTTATAAAAGTTGCATGGCTAAATCTGGCAACACTAATTTTTCCACTTATTTTCTATGTGACATTAACTTCTCCATGTCTTGACTTTCTACAGGGATAATATGCCCAAATAGAGAAGCAATAATAATAGTAATGCCCTCTTTAGAGGATTGTTATGAAGATTAAGTGAGTCAAGCACTAGAATACCACCTGGCACATCATAAATCCCACCTAGATGTTTGTTAACAAAAATGTAAAACATATTTGGAAAAAATAAAACTCTGGGGCCAGACTAGCCAATTGGAGACCCAAGCTTTACAAATTAATGCATCTTTGTCTCACAGTCTTAAAAGACCGGCAGATGTATCAGCTGAGAGGGGCACACTATGGCAGGACCCAGCTTAAAACCAACAAGCACCAGTGGAGCTGAACGCTTTGGAGATGGTGCCATAGGGCTATAGACAGAGTCATTGATCCAGCTCCATCCTCCCATGGCACTGCCAATAGCAGTTTGTCCTGGATGGCAGCAAAGCCCATCAGCATTGGTTCATGTGGAGGAAAACGGAGAGAGCTGGTCTAGAAAGGTGCTTGAATCTGAGGTTTAAATTTTTAGGGGTGAAAGTGGAAATAGAGGGCAATTCTATGACTTATGCTCATGTCCATGGGTGCAAATAACCTTTACTGTGACTAATTTTGGTGGATACAGGAATGGGGATACTGGAGGTGCCCAGAGAAGAGTACAGAAATGCAGAGTTCGGTAATATCACGGGTTTGCTCAAGGCCACACCTCGCACTTCTCGCCTTCAAAGTCCTCATGCCCTGTCCAGGGCTGAGCGCTGCAGATGCCCAGATGCTCTGTGCTGTGTAATAAAATTGTTAAACTCCGAAGCTCGTGCCTTCTGTGCCGACGCAGAATATCCCAGCCACCGGAAATTCATCTGTAAAGAGACCCCCTGCTAACGCATTGTCAGTTCTCAAGGTACCTCATTTCCTCCTCTGTGTCAACGTATTCTCTGTTCCAAATACTCCAGCAAGGGAGAGAATCCTTTGGTAAGAGTAGCTTCTACTCCTCTGCACTCCACTAGGCACATAACAAGCATGTCTCATTTAAACCTCTCTGAGTCTGAAGTATTTTTATCTCCCATTATTCAGGGGGCCCCAAGACCCACAAAGGTTAAGTGACTGGTTCACGGTCACATGACTAGTGACCAAGGCGGCTGCCACCCAGGTCTCGGGGACACCAGAAGCCAAGCTCATCCTACTCCACCAGGCACATTTTCCCGGCTTGCTGCCTGACTCGCAGAACATTTGTCCCAACTCCTTGTTCCCGTGTCCGCATTCGCTGCCTTCTAGCTCCAGCAGTGACACTGTTACAGGTTTCTATTATTTGCAGATGCTGCGAGCAATTTCTCTAGGAAAACACCCTGTCTGCGCCATGATAAGGTGCGGGTACCAAAAGCCTGCTATTTGCCTTTCACCTTTCTTTGTCTTTTGCCAGTGGGTATTTTTCCAAGCCCCACTATACTGCTGGTATTAACAACAACCTATTTTTAGAAAATTACTTCTTAGGGTTCCTCTGATGCACCAGAAGCTGCTCCTCTCAAATGTGATTTCCATTATACAACCTTTCTAGCAGATATGAGAGAGCAGGAGATAGACAGAGGTTTGAAGTGCCAGTGAGAAGCCTTTAACTGAGCAACAGAAGAGGAGGTTTGGATGCACTCCTCAAATACAGGGTCTGGAAAACAAGATGCAGGAGCATTTGCAAAGAAAAAGCCAGTTGGTTACTCCTGGGCAGCCACTGAGGAGGAAAATCTCAGTTCCACAGAGGAATGAGGAGTGCAAATGTACCCTAAACAAATATCCAGGAGAAGTTTCTGGGAACCCAGATAAGCTGGCATGTCCCGTCTTCCAAATGAGCAAACAAAATCAAGAATTCAAGAAATGGTTTTAATGAGGAGGTGGGGTGATAGGAGGATTAGTAGGTGTTGCTTTAGCTATTTTTAGATTTTTTTCTCTTCTATTTTTATCTCACTTCATTAGTGAGAAGGCTCGTGAGGATACAAACCATAAAATCATACGATATAAATTAAAAAGGACAGAGCATCATTGGTGTAACACAGAGGTGCTCGATAAACATTAGTCTGAGTGCATGAACACACGAGGCTGGGCTGGCACAGGAGATGAGGAGATGCGGCGGCGTGGACCGAAGGGGGACAGACCGCAGAGAGGCCGCCGCAAACGCCACACGCTGACGTCGTTCCCTGACAATTTGGCTACAGCTTTTGGAAGGCCGAAGTGGAAAGAGAAGAAGGACCCCGGAATCTAGCCCCGAGTCTGCTACTGACCACTGTGGGGTCTGGGGACGTCCTCTCAGGGTCTCCGTTTCTTATCATGTTGCAGGAGACTCCTGTGAGCCCCTGGCGTCGGGACCTGCCTTCCACCCTCATCCCCTGTCAGGGGTGGCCCGGAGCACCTTAGAAATCTCTGTCGAATGAGTACTCTCTGCCGGGTTCAGGGCCAAACACTCTGACGGGCCTATTTCAAAGGATTTACTTCTCCCCTTCCCAGAGTCCAGCGAGCTCCACTGCAGGAGGGGCAGGCCAAGGACCCACACGGCTCTCACGGGGCTGGCACTTGGGACCTGTCCCCGATGCCATGTGCGTTGCGGGTCTTCTGCAGGAGCCGGCACTTCCACAGCGATACGGGAAAGGGCACTAGGACACAGACACTGGAGTCACGGAGTGCTCTTCTGGGATGCCGCGGGGCGGGGAGCCCTGGGAAAATGCATCTTTTTTTATAGTCACCTGAGTTCCTGATTCCTTGAAGACTGTTCTCCAATGCCAGCCAAATAACTGCTGAAATGGAATTACAGGGCCACCTAATGCCCACTAGTATTAATGCTTTCCTTGTTTTGAGGGGACGCCCCTCATTCGGTGGGTAAGGCAGCATCCTAGAGAGACGTACCTCATTTTGTAGAACAGACAAGTGTGCAGGAATGTGCGCTCTGACTGCACATTCTGACTACAAACTCAGAGACACGTTCTTCCGGGAAAACTTTTGGTCTGGAGACTGCACTTATGCATACAAACAACTTCTTGATATACACACATCTGAAGGGAAAGCACTTCCTAATAAATGATTAACAACACTCAAAGCTGACTATTCAACATGAATGCAAAAGAGCTAGGCTTCTTTTCTACATTTGCCAGAAGAGCTTTAGCTATCTAAAAATGAAATGAAAACAAACAAGATTGTCACTTCAACTAAGCAAAATATTTGAGTGGTATATTCCCCCAGGTTTTTCTCAAATCCCCTTTCTACATCTCTCAAGCAATGCACACGACACTCTTCGGTGACAGGAAGCACTCCAGCAGGAGCCAGCCTTGGGGTGGTCTTGGAAATGGGTGGGTAGCCATAAGGGGGCAAAACTCTGTCTTTCTCTTTCCCTGTCTCTCGTATGTACTCTCAACTCACAGTAATATGAGGAGAATCTGGGAATCGCACTCAGGGAATGTGTAACAAATCAGTTCTCTTACAAATTCTCTTGGAGTCTTTTCTGCAGGCACCCTCTGTGGGCAACGCAAGATGAGCCAAGGGAGATGCCCTGGCGGTGGCAACACACTCTTGCTAAACTGCAGCGGGGCCAGTAGGAAGTAGGGGCAGGGAGCAGGGGAGAGCAGCTCTGCATTTAGACAGGTGCGGACAGAAAGGACTTCCCTACCCAGAATGTCTTCAGTCCGCCGCCAGGCAGATGGCAGCGCAGGACGGTGAAGAGCTGTGACTTAAAGACTGGCGGGTATGGGGTGCACGTAGGTCAAAACTTCAAGGACAATATTCAACATTCTAGGGACTACATGCATTCGACATGATTTAGTGATCATGCAAGACAAACTCACATTGTGTACTCACTACACACACACGCACATAGACACAGAGATGTTGATATGCATGTATGTGTACATATGTGTGTGTGTTCATAATTTCATAATCAGGGCATGCAGCTTGTAGAAATGTCTTCAACACTGAACGATACATGAAAATGAAAATCTCCTATCATGCCACCATTCTAAGCTATCTCTCAGTAGCCTTTTGGCTTCTTTCCCTATGTAGTTAGATAATAGAAAAATGGATTTAAAAAGACAGAGAGAGAGAGCTCAGTTGGTAGAGCATGAGACTCTTAAAAAGATAGAGTCTGATGGGTAGATAGCCTGATAGAAATAATTTAAAGAGTTCAAAATATAGATGTACAATATATGGTATAACATATGTTATAAATATACACAGTAACACAGAGGTTAAAAATTGCTGTATCTGCAATTATATTAATATATTCTACTTTTTTACATGCATAATATTATGCATTTTTTCTTGCCATTAAATATTCTGTGAAATAGAATTCTTAAGGGCTAATTGTATTTCTAAATATGGATGTAATTTATTTAACTACTACCCCATTGTGGATCATTTTTCTTGTTCCATTTTTTGTTGTGATAAATAATATTTAATGAATATCTTTGTACAAAATAACTTACTAAGTATTTACCATATGGCAGATATTTACATGAAGAAAGTCATTTCAATTTGACATAAAGCATTAGGCTATATCACTTCACACATCTTTGTGAGCGTATCTAACAATTTCCTTATGATATACTCCCCAAATTTGCATAACTGGATAAGATGATACAAATATTGTAAGTCCTCTGAAGCATAAGGTAAAACTTCCCTCCAGAAAGACTGTACCAAGAGGCATATCCTCCAGGGAAGGAAGATATTCGTGTGGACATACTCTCATCAATACAGCACGCAATTATTTTAGCTTTTCAAATTGGATAGAACGAATATGACTTTCATAAGCTTAATTGCCTTTTTTTTTTTTTCTTCTCTGTAAATCACCTTTCTCCTTTTTAAGATCAGGGTCTCACTTTCGATAACACCTGGGTTGAATTCTGGCACCTCTGTCACTAGCTCTGTGACTTTTACCAACACAATTAAATTCTCTGTGGCTCAGTCTCCTCATTTGCAAAACGGTTACAATAATGCATCCTTCGCAGGAGCACTGCCAAGATTTCATGCATTAACACTCATAAAGTGCATAGAACATGGGCTGGTGTGTGGTAAGAGGTCCATAAATGCTGATGCAATTAGCACTCATCTGGGAAAGCACACTGCCTATGTACCGCACGCTGCTGCAAGCTGGAGCATCCTTTCCACACCTATTGCACTACACGATCCTCTCAGTGCCCCAGGAGGTGAACATGGCAGATAACGGTTTGCACTGGAATGAGAAAAAGAAAACTCAGAAGGTCAAAATATCTTGCAGTTTCATGACAGTATTGAGATTGAAACATAGGTCTCCTGGGGCTGTGTTTCCCACAACAGAAAACTAGAAAAGTTGCATTATACATGTACACAAACACACACACACACACACACACACACACACACGCGCACGCACACATATTAAATCCTTATTTGAATATGTCAGAGAGCTACAAAGTTAGAGAGAATTTTTACAGCCAAGATTTCAAAGGGGGACGTCAATAAAAGCGAGCTCAATACTTGGCACCACTTCTCCCCTTGAGTGATTGCCAATTTTAAAAATAGCACAGAGCAGCTGGGGCCTGAATGAGGGCTTTACCCATGGCAGCAGGTCGGGAGCACCTAAACTGCAGATCAGAGCCAGCCGAGGACCAGATTGTCTGGCAAACGGCACGGCTTTTGATTAGGTGTTGTAAGAGCAACACCCTTGGAATAATAAAGAATTAGAAATTGACATGAACCCCAAATTTTAATCATCTTAATCTCTAATTAGATTAAGGCATTTTTCCCCTAGCCACCTGCTTGCCAGGGCAAACATAGACCTTCTGTGAATAAAGATAACATTATTAAGAGCTTCAAATTATCTTTAAACATTTTCAAATACAAGATCTAGCATTAAAACAAAAATTATTATGCATATGAGAATACCAGACTTGACTAAAACGACAAAAACAGGCACTAGACACAGGACAAGAAATCCAGTATACCGGAGGATGGTTGAGAAAAGTATAAAACTAACAAACTACATCAAGCTTTTGATTGATAAATATAAATGTCATGGACTGAATGGGACCACCCAAGATTCATATGTTGAAACTCTCACCCCCAGTGTGATAGTATTAGGAGGTGGGGCCTTTGGGAGGCAATTAGGTTTCTATGACGTCATGAGGGCGGGCCCCACAATGCAATCCGTGTCCTCATGAAGGAGAAATACCAGAGCTGCTTCCTCTCCCGTATGAGGACACAGGGAGAAGGTGGCCAGCTACAAGCCAGGAGGAGAGTGTCGCCAGGAGCCAAATCTGCTGGCGCCTTCATCTGGGACCTTTTAGCCTCTAAAACTGTGAGAAATAAATGTCTGTTGCTTAAGGAGCATTTCGTTACAGCAGCTTGAACTGACTGAGGCAATAAAGAAAAGCCAGAGCACATTGTAGAATAACACTAGTGCAAGCCGAGGCTAAGAGAGTGAGATACGTGGTCTTCAGAGAGTAACAGCAACATTGGGTGTAGTTTCCCGGTGCACAGTACCAAAGCCAGAAGACAATGGAACCTGGGACAATATGTTTAAAGCTATGGGAGCGGAGGAAGGACAAAGAACCGCCAAATGGGAATTCCATACCCAGGAAAATATCCTTGAGACAAAAGCTAAAATAAAGACATTTTTATCAAACATAAAAAAAGATAATTTATCATCAGTAGACATGTACTAAAGGAAATATTAAGGAAGTTCTTCAGGCCAAATGAAAATTACGTCTGTTTGAAGTTCAGATATTCAGGATGGATGAAAAAATTGTAAATAGGTAGATAAATCTAAATAAATAATGAGGGTATAAAGTGATAATAATGATGAAAAATATAGAGAATATTAAAAATACTCTAAAATGGTGACACAAAAGGTGAGAGAGGATGAATGGAGTTAAACTGTTATAAGATAACCACGTTATTAAGAAAGAGGTAAAAAAAATAGCATTATATTTTAACGTGTTAAGAATGCATGTTGTAATAACTGGCCTAGCCACCCCAAGGGCCAGGCCTTGGCGGCCGGGTTTCCAGTGCCCGGTGAGATCTGTGGGTTTCAGAGCCTGAGTTAGAGACAGAGCAGGGTTCGCAGGTGCCAGAAGCGACTAGGAGAACTTGAGTGTCCAGGACGTTGAGGCGAGTCACCTCTCAGTAACTCGCCCTGTTCTCCACCGCTTCTGTTAATAGCAAACCCCAGCAGTATGCACCACCTGCTTCCCAACGCGAGCTGCACAAACACAGGAGATTGTCAGTGGGAATGTCAATTCCAGAGACGATCCCCAAAGCAGGAATTATCTAGCGTTTATAGAAAGCCACAAGTTTGGATAAATAAAAGCAAATTCACAAACAAAAGAACTCAATCCAGGTAAACAAAGTAAATAGAGAAAATTGAACAGGACAATATTCTCAGAACCATAGGAGAAATAATCATAACCACAAGTTGATGAGAAATCATGAAAATTTAAATTAGGCTTACTAAATAAAAATAATACCTGGATGAAGAGTAGAATAAACAGAGCCGAAAGCAAATAATGAACTAGCTGCCTGAGGATGCCCATGCACATAGCACACATGGTGAAAATATAAAAGTATGCAAAGAAGCATAGCAAAAATAAAAATGAACCAGAAGTTGCAAGGTCCATCTAATGGAAGATTGAAAGGAATGAATACAAGAAATCAACAACTGAAGAAACGCTGACAGCTCCACATCTGACAATGAGCAGAAGGACAAACAAGCTTGCTTATTAAAAGCATGCAAAAATCTTGGATTAAATATAATAAAAATAGTAGTTAAAATGCCACATATTCTTGCAAAAATGAAAGCAAAGCCCTGGAGCCAAAAATGAGCAGGGCGCTACAAGGCCACTAGCATGTGGCTGCCTCAGCTCCTGCGTTCTCTGCAGCACGGACAGCGGGTGTGAATGGCCACGCCGGAGAAGGCTTCCAGGTAACCCAAGAGGGAGTCTGCGCTGGGAGTCTGGCATCCATACAAGCCCTTCAGATGGCTTCGGTGCACCGATGGGTGGACTACAGAAATCTCATCCCCTCACAATGGAAGCAAACAAATAAAAAAAATCCATCTCAAACTGGACTGCAGATGGAAAAGAGTGTCTCCTCTGAGCTTTTTAAATCCTCCAGCAATTTCATATCACTTCGTGATTGATACAATGCTCCCATAAATGAAGGGAACTTAATTGCAAGCAATCCTTGCTTAATAACAGTCCAGAGCAACTAGCAGAAGCAACACAACTATCCCCTGAGTGGAAGCCAGTCTTCACCAAACTTACAACAAACATATGTAATCTATAATTTGCCTGTGTGAGTATGCGTGTGTGTGGTTAAGCAACTCACCATAAATATACATCAGCAGAAAAAACTGCCCAAAATTTCAGATAATAGAGTTATCAAATCAGAACATAAAACAAGTATTGTTAAGTAATTAAAGAAATTTTTTTAAAAATTAAAAAATTAGAAAGAAAAAAGATGTCCAAAAATATCAGCCAAATAGAACAGCACACCAGCCAGAATGGCTCAGATTATATAAAAAGTAGCAAAATCAGATTGGGTGACAATGTGGCATTGTTGGTGTATATAAATTGGTGCCCTTTGGAAGTATAATATTAATATATATGTAAGCAAAATACACACCGATTCTTTGACCATGACTCTATCTTGCTCCTAGCTATATACCCTACAGAAATGTACAAAATATGCAGCAGGTGACAGGACTAGACCCACTTTTCATAATGGCCCCAGTCAGGAACAAACTCAGTGCCCTCCACCAGTAGAAGGAATGAGGCCGTTGTGGTATAACCATTCATGAAAATACAACAACAAAAAATAATGATGTATTAGTAAGTGCGATGACACAGTGCATCTCATAAAGATGATACTGAGGGACTGAAGACAGACTCTAAAGAGTGAATACTGCATTGATTCTATTTATTTGAAATTGAGAAACAGGTAAAGGTATTCAATTGTGTTAGAAAGGAGGAGAGTGGTTACCATGGGAAGGGGGTAGGCAATGCCTGGGAGGGACCACCAGGAATGGCCTGCGACACTGTTCATTACCTATTCATAAATCTGGCATTGCTTTTTATTAGGTATGGGCTTAATTTGTAAAAATGCTTATTGCTTTATATTTCAATTAAGAGACTACCAGGAAGATTTTAAATACAACTAAATAGAACCACTTCAAAACAGCAGATTAGATACAGTAAAGAATAAAGTAGAGAACATAAAAATAAATCTAAAGATTTTATCCGGAGTAAAACACAATGAGGAAAGAAGATGAAAAATATGAGATAAGGAACACAAGAAAAGAACATCTAACATACATCTACGCAGAGATCTGGATGAAGAAAATATAGAAAATACAGGGGGTACAAACTCACAAGGATAATTAACACCCAAGTCATCAGATTCAGGAAAAACAATAAATCTCAAGCCAGATGTATAACAATAAGCTTACAGCTATATGATCTATATGTTGTATATAGAGCAACAACAGGCTACGCCATATAGCCTAAGTGTGTAGCAGGCTATACCACCTAGGTTTGTGTAAGTACATTCTATGATGTGGATACCGGGACGAAATCACCTAAGGGCACATTTCTTAGAATATATCCCCATCGTTAAGTGATACACGATTGTATTTGATATTGTTAAAAATATGATGGTTTGAATCAATGCAGAAAATGCATTAGATAAAATTTAAAACAAAGTAATGGCTAAAAGCAAATAGCTTTCAGTGAATTAGGCATACAAGGAGCACCCTCAATTATATAAAGTATATCTATCAAATACTCATATTCTAGCACTATTTATATACATTTTATTAGAAATTTGAGCCAGTACTTTGAGATATCCAGTTAGCTAGCTGGCTGGGTAGTTGGTACGTGTGTGTGCACGTGTGCAGTAAGCACGGAGTGACATACAGATTACATAATATGTACAGTATCATGTATTATAGAACATAATTATATAGCTACATATGAAAAAAGAAATAAAAAGACAATTATAAGATTATAAGTTAGTGTATATGTAAAACACAAGAGAATGTACATACAAATTATTAGAATTGTTTTTTAGAAGTTCAAAAAGAGTGATGTCAGCAAAATGGCAGAATGGGCACCTCCAAACTCCTGTCCCTCCACTGGAGCATCAAAACATGAGCAAAAACTGTCCAGAAATCTGGACATCAGTGAAAGGTTCACAGAACAAAGTGAAGGATGGATCAAGAAAAAGGTAAGTAAAAATGGCAGGAAAGTGCTGTGGCATTATTACTTGCCTTTGCCCCACCCTCCCCCAGCTTGGTAGTGGTCTGGAAGACCCAAGCTGGCCTTGCCCGTGCGGCACACTGGACCCTGGCTCCAGAGGTGGCAGAGGGACCTTATTCACAATTTGTTGTGCTTGTCTGTTCTGACCTGTCTAGGGCCTACCTGGAGGACACGAGGAGCTTGTGTCTGTTTCACTTAACATAACTTTAAATCAACTGGACTTCTGACACTTGGAAGGGAAGAAATAACTTTCTCATGCCCAACTTAACCAACAGCCATCCCCCCTGCAGCCGGGAATAGCCCGAGGCCTAAGGCAAGGTGAGAGAACCCTCTATCTCAGCCGTGCTCATAGAAGATTAGTCTCATTTAAGTGAAACATGATATCGCGTGTTAATTTTAGAGACAGCCAGTAATATTCATACTTCATTTAGGCTTGTTATAAATAGCCACAGCTGTGCTTTTCCCACTCTGAGCCCCAGTGCTCTTACTGTAGAGCCAGGAAGGAAGGATCCTGTCCATATATCCCCACCAATACTCAGAGGAGTCACCGCATTCAGCCCTTATGATGACAACAGTTAGTCGAGAATAGTGGAGAGAACATTTACAGAATAAAACTAAACGCACTATACTCCAGGGAGAGGTGAAAGTAAATGCCAGAGAACTCTTTGTATTCCCAAGTTCTTTATCCACTTTTATTTCCCCGTGACTTGGGAACATCTTTCTTCCAAGTTTCTGTATTTTGTCTGTACCTCTCTTTGAGCACCGCAAAAATTTTACTGATGCTCCTTTGTGTGTCCTGATCATTCTTGCTCCATGTAAGCTGTGATAAAAGGCTTAAATGTAATTTAATTTAATGTAATAATATTTCTAGGTTTAAAGTTATTTTACTGTTTGTTTTCTATTTTTCCTGTATATTCTATAATCCCTTTTCATCCTCTCCCACCTTCTTTTGAATCTATCAAAAAATACTTTAATCATTCGATTTGTCTATCATCTTCTTACAAATTATTTTACTCTATTTTCAGTGGTTACATGGATTCTTTGAGTTATTAAAGTATAATATAAATGAGTTCTTTGTAAATGTTTTAAACATATAAATACTTTAAAACAATTTAATTACGTTAAATTCCCACACTCAAATTTGGCATTATTATTTTTATGTATCTTGATTCTATGTTGACATTAAGGTCTACAGGACATTGTTTTTATAGTCAATATAAATTTAGATTTACCTCCCTCATATATACTGTTCCCAATGCTAAATATTCACTTCCATGTTTACACACTTCCATTTAAAATTCTTTCTCTCCTGCCAAATAACTTCCTCTAGAATTTCTTTTTTTTTTACATCTCATTCACTTTTATTTCCTTAACACTCTCCCAACACTACGCACATATTCGATGCACTAGTGACTAAGCCCCCGCTTTTAATGACAATCTCCTAGTTATAAATTTTCTGCTTTTGTTTGCCTAAAGATGTACTTATTTTACCTTTATTTTTGGAAGATATTTTTGTTCAATATAAAATTATATATTGGCATTTAGTTCATATTATCACTTTTAAAATGGTGTTCTGTGTCCCTGGCTTCAACAATTTCTATTGAGAAGACAGCTATAAGTCTTGCTGCTGTTCTATGGAGATAATGCTTTATTTTCTCTGTTTCACTTAAAATTATCTCATTAACTTTGGATTTTAGGAGTTTTACTCTGATGTTCCTAGTTTTATACCCCTTTGCATTTATTCTGCTTGGAGTTTGTAAATCTTCTTGAACCTGTGATTTGATGTCTTTAACGGGTTTGGGCAAGTCACTAGCCAATATCCGTAAATACTGCATTGCCCCAGTCTGACCTTCCTCCTCTTCTGGGATCCGGTTACATATATACAGTCATTTTTGCTGTTTCTCTTGTGTCATTTATGTTCTTTTGTGTATTTTTAATTTTTTTCCTCTCTATTCTTCAATTTGGGTATTTTCTACTGACTATTTTATAGTTTTCCTAATCTTATCCTTAACCGTTTTTCTAATTTGCTATTAAATCTACATATTGGGCTTTTAATTTCATATACTATATTTTATCTCTATAATTTCTATTTGACTCTTACTTTATGGACTCCAAGGTTCTGTGGAAATTTTCCTATTTGTCACCTATTTTGTTGAAAATATTAAATACCAGTATTTTAAAGTCTGTTTCCCTTGATAACTAAGGTTCCATGTGGTTCATTTTTGTGGCTTTTGTTCCCCTCCTTTTTTGTTTGTTTAATTTCATCCAGACTCCTGGTATACCTAGTAATTTTAACTGAATGGCATACAGTTTGTATTAAACTTTATACAGATCACTTAATTCCCTGGCTGGTTCTCTCTTCTTTTCCGAAAGCATTTATTGTGAGTAGACACCCTTCATCCAGTTGATTTGAGATGGTTTGAAGGTGGGTTCCAGAGTGTTCTGAGAGCGGGCTTCTGTCTTCACTCCTACTCCTCACCAGCGTCCGTTCCTCTCCTACCAGTGGAAGGTGGGGTGTTTCCAGGCTCCCTTCTATTTGGTGGGCTGAGAACTTCTGTCTGCTCAGCCAGGCATGACTGCTAAAAGCTCTGCTCTTCTCTATTGCTTTCCTCTTGCCTTCTTAACTCCTCTGCCTAAAGGTCAACAAGTGTCTTAGGAGGAAAAGCGGCACACGTGGTTTTGTATACTTCAATGCACTTGCCTGCTCTCTGGCATCGTGGTAAATCCTCACCCAACTTCCTTGTAGTTTAGGAGTCTAAATTTAATTTTCCCCCTCCAGGAGGCTTCACAAGGCTCAGTGTGGCTTCCCAATCTCCAACCACTGATTTCTGGGTGGCTTCTGAGCCTGCAAGCCCCCTGCCACTTACCAATTGCCAAGTGTCTCAGTGGGAAAATCCCTTTGGCACCTTGGCCCCATCTCAATACGCTTCCCTTCTTTCTCAGATCCTGACCTTTCACGTTCTGGCTGGCTTAGTAGTTTTCTAAAGCCTTCAAAGAGATTTGATTTTGTATTTTCTTTCCATTTCGTAGTTGTTCTCAGCGGGAGTGTTGGTCTATAAAAGCACTCTCCCTTACTAGAGATGGAAAATCCAAAAGTCATTTATAGACTCTAACTTCTATGGTCAATACTCTGATAGTACTTGCATTTCCTAAAAATTATCTGTGAAAAGCCAGCTGCTTTTCAGAAAAGACAAAACATCTCTCTCTCTCTCTCTTCCACTTTATTTTTCTCTCCCTGCTCATTTGCCTAAACAGTCTTCCCTCTCCCTTCTATTACCTTCAGCGTGTGATGCTGCAGTGGGTTGTAATTTACACTTTCTTACAAAAAGAGCCATTGCCTATTTCAGATCTGGGCTAAAAATTAACTACTCATTTTAAAGAAACATGGATATTATTATACCATTAACTCTTCCCTCATGGCTGTAAAAGCCTAGCAGTGCGGCTTAATCGCTAGACTTCTAGTAGCATGAAGAGTGTGACTCCTATATTGTACGTCTGGTAACATAAACAGACTGCCTAGCCTTAAGCCTTAAGCCTGCCAGTAATGGATTCTCTGCAGCTCCAGCCATATCCACTCTACAGGGCCAAACACACACATTCCACCTTCCATGACTACGGAATGCTGGCACTTAGCAGCTACATCTATTCTGGACATTGCCCTCAGCTTTAGGGAACCTCCACGTCCAAGTTTACATCACCACTAAGGAAGCTGATCAGGGAAACAAAGGCCTGGTCTCTGTGAGTTGTCCCAACTCGACAGGTCCCATGCATTGGCAGGGGCCTTAGTTAAGACCACGTCAAAGGTCAGCTTTCCCCTCCTCCTAATTCTGATTTCTCACTTCTTTACAGGTTTGTCTCCTGTGATCACACCCTTTTGCATACCATGACCCATCTCAGAGACTATTTTCAGGGAACCTAAAACACTGACCTAATGTTTGCTACAATCTGCCTACTTTATTTTCTGTTCCCCACATTAGCTTGACGTCCCTTTAAATAATGTCATCTTCAGCCCTAGGCTGATGGCATCCAACTGTAGGGGTAATTTGGGTCAAAACAGGAAAAAAAGTTTGTAAAGAAATCATGACATACCCACCTAAGCTAATTTTTAATTAGTTCAGCTCTGGAGTTTACAAGATAAACACAGTAGAGTGAACAACAGGGATTAATTGAAGCTACACGTCTATTTCCCAGCTTTGATAATGAGCCTGTTATAAAAACAGGCGCACAGGAGCATGTGGACCGAACAGATAGGAGCTTAGGATGACGGGTGAAAGTTTCCGTCTTGCTATTTGTAATGATTTCCGGGCTCAAAAGAGCACTAATAATAATTGGCTTGCTTTGCCCCGACCTTCTGGAACTCATGAGGTTCGAGCACTCCACTGGAGAGAGACACAGAGAGAGATTTCACTTCAGAGAAAATTCAAAATTAACAAGTAACCAAAATACTTATAATTAACAAGTTCACTAAAGATCGCTATAACTCTGTTATTTGTTGTCTTATAATTCTGACAAGGAGCAACTCTTTTTCATTGATTCTGTACAAGTAATTTGAACAAAAGGAAAGTTAGAGTCATTGCAAACCCTTTGGTGGAAATCTGTGGACATAATGACGGATGGTTGACTCAGGAAGCATCAATATTTCTATAGATACAAGATTTACCTTTAATCATCTTGTGAATTCCCTTTTGTGCTAAATGCCAAGTGGCCTGTATTATACAATGGGCTTCATTTTCTTTCGGTGTTTCTTTTTTTCAAAGTCCTGCATTCAGTACACTTTGAAATCCATATTCCTTTTTTACTTTTTAATCATTATGGGTACGTGATAGTTGTATGTATTTATAGGGTACATGTGATGTTTTGATATAGTCATACGATGTGCATTAATCAAATCAGGGCAATTGGGGTACCCATCACCTTGGGCAGTTATCATTTCTTTGTGTTAGGAACATTTCCAATTCCACTCTTTTAATTATTTTAAAGTATACTCTCACTTATTGTTGAATATTGTTTCTTTGTTGTGCTACCAAATATTGTTCATTCCATCTAACTATCTAACCATATTTTTGCACCCATTAACCATCCCCACTTTACCCCCCACGCTCCCCGCCACACTTCCCAGCTTCTGGTAACCATCATTCTACTCTCTGTTTCCATGAGGTCAATTGTTTTTAATATTTGCTTCCCATGTATGGGTGAGAATATGTGATATTTGTCTTTCTGTGCTTGGCTTATTTCACGTAACATAATGTTCTCCAGTTCCATCCACATAGTTGCAAATGGCAGGATTTCATTCTTTTCGTGGCTATGTAATATTCCATTGTATATATGTACCACAATTTCTTTATCCACTCATATGTTGATGGACATGTAGGTTGATTCCATATCTTGGCTATTGTGAATAGTGCTGCAATAAATGTGGGAGTGCAGATATCTTTTCAACATACTAAATTCCCATCCTTTGGATATATATCCAACAGTGGGATTGCCAGTTCTATTTTTAGTTCTTTGACAAACCAACATACCATTCTACATAGTAGTTGCACTAACTTACATTCCCACCAACAGTGTATGAGAGTTCCCCTTTCTCCACATCCTCACTAGCATTCCATTATTGCCTGTCTTTTTGGCAAAAGCCATTTTTACTGGGCTGAGATGATCTCATTGTAGTTTTGATTTGCATTTCTCTGATGACTGATGATGTGGAGCATTTTTTCATATACCTGTTGGCCATTTGTATGTCTTCTTTTGAGAAATGTCTATTCAGGTCTTTTGACCATTATAAATTAGATTATTTGATTTTTTCCTATCAAGTTATTGGAGCTCCTTATATATCTTAGTAATTAATCCTTGTCAGATGGGTAGTTTGCAAATATTTTCTCCCATTCTGTGGGTTGTATCTTCATTTTGTTGATTGTTTCCTTTGCTGTGCAGAAGCTTTTTAGCTTAATGTGACCCCATGTGTCCAATTTTGCTTTGGTTGCCTGTGCTTTGGGGATGTTACTCAAGAAGTCCTTGCCCAGACCAGTGTCCTGAAGCATTTCTCCAATGTTTTCTTTTAGTAATTTCAAAGTTTCAGGTCTTATATTTAAGTCTTTAATCCACTTTGATTTGATTTTTGTAGATGGCAAGAGATTAGGGTCTAGTTCAATTCTTCTGCATATGAATATCCAGTTTTCCCATCACCATTTATTGAAAAGACTGTCCTTTCCCCAATATATGTTCTTGGCACCTTTGTCAAAGATAAATTCATTACAGATGAGTATTTATTTCTGGGTTCTCTATTCTGTTCCATTGGTCTGTGTGTCTGTTTTTATGCTGTTTTGGTTACTACAGCTCTGAGGTATTATTTGAAGTCGGGTAATGTGATTCCTCCCATTTTGTTCTTTTTGCTCAGGACAGCTTTGGCTATTCTGGGTCTTTTGTGGTTCCATATGAATTTTATGATTATTTTTTCTATTTCTGTGAAGAATGTCATCGGTATTGTTATGGGGATTGCATTAAATCTGTAGATTGCTTTGCGTAGTATTGATATTTTAACAATATTCATTCTTCCAATTCACGAGCTTGGAATGTCTTTCCATTTTTTTGTGTCCTCTTCAACTTATTTCATCAATGTTTCATAGTTTTCATGGTAGAGGTCTTTCACTTCTTTGGTTAAGGTTTATTCCTAGGTATTTTATTTTATTTGTAGCTAATATAAAAGGGATTATTTTCGTGGTTTCTTTTTTAGGTTGTTTACTGTTGGCATATAGAAATGCTAGTGATTTTCATATGTTGACTTTGTATCCTGCAAGTTTACTGAATTTATCTATCAGTTTTAATAGTTTTTGGATGGGGTCTTTAGGTTTCTGTAGATATAAGATCATATTGTCTGCCAAAAAAGATAATTTAGCCTCTTCTTTTCCAGTTTGGATGCCCTTTATTTATTTCTTTCTCTTATCTGATTGCTCTAGCTAAAAATTCCAGTGCCATGTTGAATAATAGTGGTGAAAGTGGGCATCCTTGTCTTGTTCCAGATCTTGGAGGAAAGGCTTTCAGTTTTTCCCCATTCAGTATGATAGTAGCTGTGAGTCTGTCATATGTGAGATAAGTTCCTTCTATACCCAGTTTTTGGCTTTTTATCTTAAAAGGATGCTGAATTTTATCAAATGTCTTTTCAACATCAATTGAAATGATCATATGGTTTTCGTCCTTCATTCTGTTGATATTATGTATCACATTGATTGATTTGTGTATATCGAACCATCCTCGCATCCCTGGAATGAATCCCACTTGATCATGATGAATAATCTTTTTAATATACTGTTGAATTCAGTATGCTAGTATTTTATTGAGAATTTTTGTGTCTATGTTCATCAGAGACACTAGAGAAACAAAAGCAAATCAAACCCAAAATTAGTAGAAATAATAAAGAGCAGACAAGAAAAAAAATATAATTGAAACAAAAAAAAAATACAAAAGATCAACAAAACAAAAAATTGGCTTTTTGAAAAGATAAACAAAATAGACACACCTTTAGCCACATTAAGAAAAAGGAGGCCGGGCGTGGTGGCTCACGCTTGTAATCCTAGCACTCTCGGAGGCCGAGGCGGGAGGATCACTTGAGCTCAGGAGATCAAGACCAGCGTGAGCAAGAGCGAGACCCCGTCTCTACTAAAACTAGAAAGAAATTAACTGGACAACTAAAAATATACAGAAAAATTAGCTGGGCGTGGTGGCGCATGCCTGTAGTCCCAGCTACTCAGGAGGCTGAGGCAGAAGGATTGCTTAAGCCTAGGAGTTTGAGGTTGTGAGCAAGGCTGATGCCATGGCACTCTAGCCCCAGCAACAGAGAGAGACTCTGTCTCAAAAAAGCAATAAATAAATAAATAAAAATAAAAAAATAAAGAAAAAGGAGAGAAGACCCAAATAAATAAAATCAGAGATAAAAAAGGAGACATTACAACTGATTCTGCAGAAATCCAAAGGATCATTAGCAACTGCTATGAGCAACTATGTGCCAATAAATTGGAAAACCTAGAAGAAATGGATAAATTCCTAGATACATGCAACCTACCAAGACTGAACCAGGAAGAAATTCAAAACCTGAACAAACCAATAACAAGTAACGAGATAGAAGCAGTAATGCTGTAATAAAAAGTTTTCCACCAAGGAGAAGTCCAGGACCCGATGACTTCACTGTGGAATTCTATAGGCATTGAATAAAGAAGTAATACTAAACCTACTTAAACTAGTCCAAAAAATTGAGGAGGAGGCAATACTCCCAAACTTATTCCATGAAATGTATATTCTGGCTCAAGCTTAGACTATGTTGCCTTTGAGTCCCAACAAGTTCAATATGTTTTTGAAGGCTACATGATACAATGTTCAGCATTAGTAATACAACATAATTAATCATAAAAACCAATATCCTGTCAAATAAAACCCTCGCAAGACTAAAGGTCAAAAAGAACTAGTAAAATTTGAAAGTAGAGAAGGTGAGCAGTTTAAGAGCCTCTCCCTGGAGAGCAGTGGAAGTCATGTAGGCTTATTTAAATTGTCTTCATCTTTCTCTAGAATGAAGGGCCATGACAATAAGAACTTTCTGTCTTCTACTTGGACCAGTGCTTTGTACATAGTAAAAATTGAATAAATATTGATTGGATTAATAAAAGAAAAGCTGGATGAAAGCTATATGACTAATTTTTTCTAGCAGTGAAAGAAAAAAGATGCATCAGATTCATTTAAAAGAGTGGAAAAGAAAACATAAGAAGTACCGAAGGAAAGGCATGAAGTTCTTAAATGTTTAATTTTCTATCCATGGCAGTGAAAGCCACTACAGGAAAAAAGTTATAAAGATTCTGACACTTGCCAAGGCTGATGATAGCACTGATAGCAAAACATTATCTGCGAAACATATTCTGATAACCCAGGTTTATAAGATAGTAGAATAAAGATATTTTCTTAGAAACAAACTTGGAAAAAAGAAAAAACAACAATTAAAGGTAATATAAAAAGAAAACAGAAAATACCTATATCTACAAAATACACTATGTAAAGAAAACGTGGCAAACTATAAATACTGCCCCAGGATGATATAGGCTTTCTAGTTGATCTCTTTGGTTCTATGAAAGTTTCAGAAGTCTGCAAAACGGATTTTATAACCCAAGGGACAAAATAATAATTCCTTCTTTGAATTGAAACAAAAAGATTAGGCTGTCCAACAATCTAGAGGGGTATCCCTGAACCCTGCTTGACATTAATGGAATGGTAAATAATGTGGTGCTAGACAAGAAGGTACCAGAGATTTAGGGGGAAATCTCTGTTGACATGGAATGATGGGGGAAACCGTGGATGGTGAAAAGCTCTGCGGCTATTAGATCTTTGTCAAGTCAACAGAGGTATAGGTTAAATCACATACATATACACACACATAATCACTCTATTCAGGACTTTATACTAAGGAAGGCATCCTATTAATTAACAGGAGAGTCATTCCTGGAGGGCCAATGAACTTTTTATGGACAAGAAAGTGTTGCTCAAGTCGCTGAAGTTGCTCAAGTTGCTCAAGTATCTTCTTAAGACTATCACTTTTTTAACAGTCTAGTGAGGATTACTCTCTACCTCTCCTCTACCATCACTAAGATAAGAGTGAAAATTAAAAAGGAAATATTAGAATGTCAATTTAAAATATGCAAAATAAAAAAGAGAAAAGGAAAAATATGTAGATAATTGACGAATAAAGAGATAAATCATGCGACCTACATGATAAAAATTGTGATCAGTGTTTCTCTATGAAATTAAAAAATAAATTATGCTCTTTATAAAAAAACATACAAGAGCTAAAATAAAAAAAACTATAAAACGACAAAATGACATAAAGAGAGAGTCATGAAAAATATAATCATTAGCAATCCAGGAAGATGTTGGAAATGGCAATACAGTTTTTTAAATACCCCTGATTTCTTTAACACACACACACACACACAAACTAACACACAAGGCAACTAGAAAAAGCCATACAAAAACATGAAGACAACATATTTTGTTATACTTGGTAAGAAGGTCCCCTACAGACCCCAGGGAAGGAGAAAGGAAAAACAAACAACATGTACAAGATTTGCATGGAAAGAGACAACAAGAATTATCATGGCTGGGAAAACAGGCAAACTCTAAAATTGACAGTGAATATTTACTGCTGAGCACGGAAGGCCAACTAGCAAGAGTGCTCAAAACTTGGAGGGAGCTCTGAAGTATCCAACTCAGATTTCTGTAAGAGAACACTATACTGGAGCAATATAGATCCAACAGAATCTCAAAATTTACAATTCAAAGCTTCATTCCAGGATACACTCCTGCTTTGAGGAAAAATCACTGGGGATAGAACCCACATTGAGCAAAAGAAATAAAGCAAAAAGAAAGATCCAAACAGAACCAGGAATGGAAGCAGAAAAAGCAGATCTCAGAAAACATGAAACCATATTTTTATCTGTTTAGGAAAATAACAGAAAGGAGATCTCCAGAGGAATAAAGCTAGAAAATTTATCCTGATGTATTCCGTTCTTCAAACGTACAGGAAACTTTCATATAATAAAAGCACTCCTAGAAAGACATGCTTACAAAATGAACCAAGAGAAATTAAGAGATGATAAACACTAAGAAAAGACAACATAAAGTATAATTAGAAAATATTCAAAAATTAGTTGATGAAGTCAAGGATGATGTGAAGAGCGGTGATAAAATTCATCAAAATTATTTTAAAAAAGATAAACATCATTTCAGAAATGAATACTTAAAAATTATAAGATAAAATTAGCATAACAGATCGAGCCTTGTGGTCGAAATTATTTATTAATAAAAGAAAACAATGAAGTGGAAACAAAAGGGTTCAAGAGAAAGTAGTAAATATAGAAAAGAGATAAATAAAATACAATATACATAGAATTAGAGTTCCCAAAGAAGAAAACAAAACCAGTGAATGACACAAATAATAAAATATAATTCAAGAAAACTTCTCAATGGAAATATTACATGAATCATATATTAAAACATCATTCCATATACTATTTGTCAATATTTACCCAGAAAAACTAACAGTGAGAGGTAGTACACTGAAATTGTTATACCAGCAAAAAAGTAGGAATGAAAGAGAGAGAGAGAAGGAGAGAAGAATGAAGGGAGGAAGGAGGGAAGGAAGGAAGGAAGGAAGGAAGGAAGAAGTTTTCCTGAAAGAAGGAAGGATCCTTTGGGGTTTCTGGCAAACAGCTGAATAACTTGCAAAGAATAGAAACTTGTATGGCCAAGAGATTTTTTGATAGTAGCATTTTATATCAGAGGATATTTAAAATATTCAATAAAATAAAATGTAAACCAAGGACTTTATATCCAGTGAAACTGATATTCAAATAGAAAAGTTATAAGCACAGTTTTGTTCCTATGCAAGAATAGAGAGAATATTGTTCTCATGATTCTTTCCTGAAAATCTAAAGAATGAGCTTCAGACAACCTAAATGATTGAGATTACATCAATTTAAGGCAGATCGTGAACATAAAATATATATTTTTTGTGAAAGTAAGTCATGTTTATAAAGAATAAAATAGAGCACTGACCTTGTGCTGTGATACTGAGGATTTAGCTTAATTATCAGAAACGGGGAGTGATAGACCAAAACGGTGATGTGATGACCTCAATGAACTGCAGAAGCAGCGAAAATATTGGCAAAACAAAATTAATTACTAACTATTTCAGAACACTGGAAATTAACCAGAGCCTCGTAAAACTCAAAGTCAGTTATGCAAGAGAGACTACTGTGCCTCAGTAACAAAGCAGGGCGTGTGACATTTCATCCTGAGGTTGCTCCCACTCCCTCTTCATCCCAGCCCAGTAGTGCCGTGGACACGTAGGGCCAGCATTCCTGCAGCCAACCAAGATGACCTACCTCGTCTGAAACTCCATTAAAAGCACAGTCAATATTTTCCCTGAACTTCCAGCTCCAAGGAAAAACTCTATTCCCATGTGTTATGGCTATTCAATTTAACTGGGAGCTCAGCTCATTAGGAAGATAATTTAAATTTAAAAGCCCCACCCTTAGGACATTGCCAAAATAATAGCAATTTGTTGACAACATTGCAGCTTCCCAAGGATATGACTTGATTTGCTAGTGGCAAACAGGAGGCTAGACTGGAATGTAAAAGGAAATGGTGAAGAATAAGATGACCATAGAGAACTTGAGTGCTCTCCCATTTTTCTGGAGATCTCAAAGGCTGTGCCTATGCCAAGGAAAGAGCTGGTAAAAGATAAGACCCACTCACCTCTGGTTGACCTTGAAACATTGCACAAAAAGGAAGTAAGAGCCAGGGCCACCTTGTAAACCGTCTGAATTTTGAAGTTGTGCCTTCTCACACAGATCTCTGTTGCAAGGGAGGAAAACGAACAAGTAAGGCATTTAAGGAAACTTTCTGACCTACACTGGCTGATCACGTTACACTGGCCTAGGGATGAACTCTAGGAAGCCAAGCACAAAAATTAAAACAATGTTTTTAAAAAATAAAAGTAGCAGAGAACTCAGTGACTTCAATTGCAGAGAACGCAGAATCTACCGAATTAGTTCATGTAATTACCTAAACAAACAGCAACAGGAAAGCAAATAACAACAAAAATAAAAACAAAAACCCAATAAGAAAAAAAAAAAACTAGAAAGGGGAAAGAAATCCGAGCAGAGTTGTTACAGTATATTATCTAAAATATCCAATTTTCAACAAAAAAAAATAACAAATGCAAAGACACAGGAATATATTCAACACATACAGCAAAAAAAAGCACCCAACAGAACATGTCCCTAACAGGGGCCAGATTTTGGACTTAGTAGACAAAAACTTCAAAGCAGCTATTATAAATGTGTTCAAATAACTAAAATAAATCATAGAGAATTAAAGGAAAATATGAGAACTGTGTCTTCTTGGATAGATAATATCAATAATCTTGATATTGACTATAAGACAGAAATTATGAAAATGAGCCAAATAGATATTCTGGAGTTGCAAAGTATAATTACTACAGTTTAACAACCACTAAGAGGGAGTCGATAACAGAGTTGAGAAAATAAGAGAAAGAATAAGTGAATTTAAATATAAGTCAAGAAAGAATATCCAGATTAGAAAAGTGGAAAAATTAACAAAAATGAACAGGGCTTCAGAGATCTGCCAAGAGTACAAACATACACATAGTAGGAGTCTGAGAAGAAGAACACAAAGGGAATGGGGTACAAAAATTTTGGGGGAAATAATGACCAAAAACTTTCCTAATTGGATTTAAAATATTAATCTACGTACCCAAGAATTGCAACAAATTGCAAGTAGAATAAAATTTGAAAATCCATTCCTAAACAAATTATAGCCAAACTGGAAGAAAGAAAATCTGCAAAGTAGCTAGGGAAAAATAATATCACATACAAGTAATTCTAATTAAGATCAATAGCTTATTTATCATCAGAAACCACGAGGAGACTAAAGACAGTGGGATGTCATCACGAATTGTTGAAATAAGATTGTTAACTAAGAATTCCATATCCAGCAAAACTATCCTGCAAAAATAAAAGTAAACTTAAGACAGTCTAAGATAAACAAAAACTGTGAGACTGTGTTACTAGCAGAGCTGCCCTATAGTACATACTAAAGAGAGGTTTTTAGGCTACAATAACACAATAGTAGGTCATAACCTGAATCCACATAAAAAAATAAAAAGCACCAGTAAAGATAACCTGATAGACATTATAAAACACAGTACAAATGGATTTTTATTTGAAACTTTTCTTCTTATAACTGATTCAAAAGATGATTACAAAATAAAATAATTATAAAGCAGTGTTGAATGGCTTATAATGTAAGAATTTGTCATTTGTATGACAAATAGTACAAAGAAGAGGGGTTAGCAAAAATATGTTACAGCAAAGTTTATGTGTACTATTGAAATTAAGTTAATAATATGAACAAGATTACTTTAATTTAAGATGCTAATTATAATCCCCAGGAAAAAAACAAATAAGATAATAATTCAGAAAATAGTAAAAGAAACAGCAAAAGAATTAAAAGTCTACATGAAAAAGTTATCTAACAGAAAAGGCAAGAATCAAGGACTAGAAAAACAAAACAAAACAAAACAAAAAGACATATAGAAAAAAATACCATATATGTCATGAAAATCTTACCTAATCAGTAATTACTATAAATATGAATGAATTAAACACTCTAATCATAAGGCAGAGATAAAAAAAGATTTTTTTAATGACTCAACTATATGCTGTATATAAAACACATAATTTAGAATCAACAAATAATTTGGAAGTAATATGATTAAAAAAGATATACCATTCAAGAAGTAAACAAAAGAAGGCTATAGAGGCTATACTTATATAAATAAAACATATTTTATGACAAAAAATTATTACTAGATGCAAAGAAATTATATCTATTAGGAAGTTATTAATATATATGCATTTAATACATGAAACATAATACATGAAGCAAAAACTGGCAAAATAGAAGGGAGAATAAGACAATTCAAATTGTAGTTAGGGACTTCAATTTCCCTCTTGCAATAATGAATAAAACAACTAGACACAGAACCAATAAGTAGAATACCTAGACAGCACCATAAACCAACTAGAGTTAACAGGCATTTGCACAGCTCTCCTCTCAGCAGCAGCAGAATATACATACTACTCAAGCATACAGGGAACATTTTCCAGGATAGTTCTAATGCTAAGCCTTAAGACAACCCTAAATACATTTAAAATGCTTAGAGTCATACAATACACACTCTCTGAACAAAATGGAATTAAATTAGAAATCCAAAACAAACTGAAATTTGAGAAATTCATAAATATGTAGAAATTAAACAACATATTCACAAAGAACTTGAAGGTCAGAGAAGATATCAGAGAGAAAAGTATTAGGTCATTGAGTATGAAATGTCCAATTTCCATAAGTACTAACTTTGACAGTTGTTATCTCTGACATTTCACTTTGACACTTCTTGTTTTATTTTTATTGTGAAGGTACATCCTGGTTCTTTCAAACACACCATTCAATTTGTGATTTATCTTTCAAAGTTTTTTTTTTAAACAGTTCTTGTAAAACCATAGATAAGTCAAAACTTTGTGTTATTTTCAAATATTAGTTCCATCATGGAACCAGTACTGTACAGAGAGCTCAAAATATCAACAAAGTGTTTGAAAAAGATGTGAGTAATGAACGCACAGTACATTGATGGTTTGAAAGGTTCCATTCTGGTGATTTTAATCTTAAAAATGAGCCACATGGGTGACCTGAGACCAAGGGCAATAATAATGAGCTAAAAGTTATAGCAGAAGCAAATCCATCTCAACCTCCACATAAATTAACAACAAGGTTTGATGTTACTATTCCAACACTATTAGACCATTTAAAACAAATCGACAAGATGAAAAACACTGGATACCTGGGTACCACATAAATTAAATGAGCATCAAAAAATGCCTCTAAACTTGCCTTTCTTCACTGTCACAACATAAAGACAAACCATTTCTATACCGTATTGTTATGTGTAATAAAAATAGATTCTTTTTGGCAATCACAAGCATTCGACACAATGGTTGGGTAAAAATGAAGTGCCAAAACACAGTCCCAAATCGAATATTCATCAAAAAAAGTCAATGGTGACTGTTTGGTGGCCCAGCACTGGTATTATCCACCACAGCTTCATGAAACCTGGTCAGTCAATTACAGCAGATGTCTACTGCAACCAGTTGGATGAAATGATGAGGATGCTTACAATTAAACAGCTGAGATTGGTCAATTGAGACAGCCCAATCCTCTGAAAAGATAATTCTCAACCACATGTCACACAAACAACACTGTTCAAACTACAGAGGCTGAACTTAGAAACTCTCTGTCATCTACCATATTCACCAGACCTTGCACCAACTGACTACCACTCTTCCAGGCTTTGGATGACTTCTTGCAAGGAAAAATATTCAACTCTCAAAAAGCTGTAAAAAACCCCTTTTGAGATTTCATTGCCGCTTGCTCTCCAGACTTCTTAACTGCTAACATAAACAAGCTACTGTTAAGATGACAAAAATGTGTCAATAGTTAGGCACATACTTTGATTAATTGTAGTGCTTCTTGTTTAAGATATAATAAACTAAAATTTTGATTTGAAATCCAACTTTTCATATTTAATGGCCTAATAGAAAATAGTTTCAAATGAATAAACCAAAAATACAACATACGAAAAGTTGTGGATTGCATGCAGTCCAAGCAATGTTCAGACGGAAATGTATAGCTGTAATGTATAGCATATATTAAAAAGTAATAAAGCTCTCAAATCAATAATAAGCAGAAGGAATAAGACAATAAAGATTAGATTGAAAAGAAATGAAATACAGAATAGACAAGCAATAGAGAATATCAACAAAACCAAAAGAACCCACAATAACCAGAAGAATCTTGAAAAGGAAAAACGCATTTACAGGAGTCACATTGCCCAGTGTTAAAACTTCCTACGAAGGTACAGTAATAAAGACAGTGTGGTACTGGCATAAAGATAGACCTATACATCAATGCAACAGAATGGAGAGTACAGAAATAAACCCTCCCATTTATGGTCAATTGATATTTTACACAGGTACCAAGACAATTCAGTTGGGAGATGTGGTGTTTTTAAACTATGGTGCTAGGACAACTTGACATCCACATGCAAGAGAATGAAGGTGGATCCCTTCCTCACATCATAATTAATTTGCAAATAATTCTCACAAATAATTACTTTTAGGTAAATCATAGACCTGAATGTAAGAGTAAAAACCTTAAAAAATCTTAGGAAAAAGCACAGGATTATCATGATGGTATGTAAGGCAATGGTATCTTAGATGAGACTCCAAAAGCATTAGCAACAAGAGAAATACTAGATAAATTGGATTTCATTAAAAGTAAAAGCTTTTATAATTTATAGGACACAATCAAAAAAAGTGAAAATACAGCCCACAGAATGGAAGGAAATACTTATAAATTATATGCATATATGTATACAAAGGGACTTATATCTAAAATCCTTAAAGAACTCTTACAATTCAATAACAAAAAAGACAATAAATCCAATTAAAATATGGATAAATTATTTTGGTTGCTATTTTTCCAAAGAAAATAATACAAATAGCCAACAAGCACATGAAAATATATTCAATAGCATTAGTCATTAAGGAAATGCAAATTATAACACAAAATTAATTTTAAAAGCCATACCTACAAATTAAAAAATAAATTAAACAAATGATCCAAACTCAGTATTCACTCAGCATAACTACTCAGGAGGACACTATTATAGGTGACTTTAAAACAGTGATTTTTGAGTGTTCATAGTCGGAGAATATACTCTAAGAATATAAATAATTACCATGTACAAACACTTAAACCTCTTTGCTAGTAGTGTTAGTATTGTCAAAAGGAAATTGTTGTGTGTGTTGTGGTATAAAATAAAGAAAATCAATCATTATGATGGTTAATTATTAGAATTTGAAGTATCAGTGTGAACTCACAAAGTGAGTTTAAAAAAATTTCTTAACTCTATCCACTGAAAAAGCCTACCAGCAATGATTAACGCAGTAGCCGTAAACACACCTTGTGCCCAGTTCTCCAAATATTATTTTCTCCTAAGATAAACCAGGATTCCTTGAAAAAAATAATTCCATATTCTAGATCTGGGGAAGTAAAAGAAATTACAAAATGGGACTATGATTTTTCCGTTAGAAAGTAAGAAAAACATCAAATACTACAAGGTCCATGTCAAAAAGATTCATCAGTAAAGTTTGACATGATCCTATTTCCACAGGTGAGAAAATGTGCGTACTAATTAGGCTGGTAACTACTGTGCAGCCATCGGACAAGTTTAAATGCAGCCCGTAAAGATGCAAAGTCAATGACAGCAACGCACATCAACATACCTCTCATTGCTACCCTGTGAAATACGCTGAGGAAAAAACTCATTATGTGGGGGGGAAAAGAAGCAGGAATCAAGCATTTATTCTGCCTTTCCTATATGAACTGATACCTCAATATAACCAAATACTGATAAGAGAAAGCTTCTTTTAACAAAATATTCTACCAAGTAAACAAGAAAGAAATGATAGAATAGGTATATTAATAATTTGTAATTCCTAATGAATTAATGGATCTAGATAATGATTATCAATGGCTTCCAATACCATAAAAAGAGAGAAAAATCAGGCCGGGCGCGGTGGCTCACGCCTGTAATCCTAGCACTCTGGGAGGCCGAGGCGGGCGGATCGTTCTGAGCTCAGGAGTTCAAGACCAGCCTGAGCAAGAGCGAGACCCCGCCTCTACTAAAAATAGAAAGAAATTAATTGGACAGCTAAAAATATATAGAAAAAATTAGCCGGGCATGGTGGCGCATGCCTGTAGTCCCAGCTATTCGGGAGGCTGAGACAGTAGGATTGCTTGAGCCCAGGAGTTTGAGGTTGCTGTGAGCTAGGCTGACGCCACGGCACTCGCCCCAGGCGAGAGAGTGAGACTCTGTCTCAAAAAAAAAAAAAAAAAAGAGAGAAAAATCAGACATTCCTAATTAAAGGTACCCTACAACTCTTAAGAAGCAGTCTTACAAAAATAAAATAAAATATAAATTTGATAACATCTTTAGGTTTAACCATAAATTTACAGAAAATATAATATGCAGAGGAACATGATAAATGATACCAGACCTCACCAGATACCTAAGTAGTTGTATCCATCCTTCAGCTAATTGATCACCGAAATGCATTGAAAATTGTTTTAGAATGTAAAAATCAAAAGTTCCCAAATTATATTTATAAAACCATCATACTGTGGATATCAAAATATAACAAAAATAACACAATGACATAAGACAGAGATGAATTCCCTAAAAATGTCATTGAAAATGTCCTAAATAATGCACTAACCAACAATCTTGAAGGACATTAACATAGGAATATATAGCCATCAAATGCCTTGCACGGCAATATTCATCATAGCAGCAGGGAAGGCGTAGATACCTCTGTAGCTGGTAGAAAAATAATATTGAATAAAATTCAATACCCATTCCTAACTTTAAAATAAAAATAAAACTTCATAAAGTAGCTATAGATTAAGCTAAAAGCCAGCATTATGCTTAACAGTGAAACACTAAAAGCATCCCTATTAAAATCAGGAGTAAATCAGGCTATTCTCCCCACAATTTTTATCATTATTATGGAGGTACTAGCCTGTACAAAAAGGCAAGAGAAAAAAATACGAGGCACAAAATTGGAAAGCATTCAAAATTGTTGTCATTTGCCAAAGATAATAGAGCATATCTAGAAAGCCCAAGAGAGTTAGCTCAAAACAATTAAGAATGAAAAGAAAACCCAGTAAAGTGGTTGATTACAAAATCAACATAAAAAAATTCAATACCTTCCCACTATAAAAAGATCAACCACTTAGAAAACATAATGAGAAAAAGATTGTAATTAAAATAGCAACAAAGAATAAGCATATAATCATTAGCAAGAAATGTGCTTGTGCTCTATGAAGAAAATTTAGAAGTGGTAGTGAGAATTATAAAAAAATATATTTTAATGAGTGGAAAGACATACTCAGTTTCTGAGGTGAAAAGTCAATATTATAAAGCTATCAAGATTCTATAAATCTATAAATAAATCTACAAAGTTGTCAAAACTGCAAATCTATATGTTTATATTTATGTGAGCTTGGCATTTTAAAGGGGAAGGAGAGGTGGTCAGGGCACACAAACTGACTCAACAGTAATGGAAAAGTAAACATAAAAGTGCATCCAGAGCAATTCTGGAGAAGATTTTTAGTATTATAAGGTACAATAATTATACGCTTAATATTTGCACATGAGTAGAAGGTAGACATCAAGGAAATGGAAAAGAGAGCCCAAAAGTAAGTTAAAATTCAGTGTAAGATATGTAAGGCCAGACCAGCTAGGAAAGATGGATTAATCAATAAATGGTGGTTGGACAAATGGCTAATTGTGAGGAAAAATAATAGAAGTTGGATCCCCACTTTATTCTTTGCATCAGAATTATTTTATATGGATCAAAGTTTTTAAAAAAAAACCTGTAAAATACTAGAATAAACATGAAAGGATTTAAAAAATATTATCATCCAAATTAATCTGTAAATGAAATCCAAGACCAATTAAAAACTCAACAAGATTTTCCATGGAACTAGACAATCTAACTCCTAAAATTCCTACAATGCAAAACATGGAATAGCACGAAACTTTTTAATGAAGAAAGGTTGCCAACTTGCCCTACCAGATGCTAAAAATGAAACTCAAGCCCTCTACACATTTGTTTCCCTTTCTTTAAATACAAACATTTATCCTACAAGTACTGTCTTTGCCCTCTCTGACCTTAGTTAAACCCTTTGTAAAGTAAGGTCAGTAAATATCCCAGCATAGTTCCTAGTTTTGTTCATTTCTTTTTGTTTTTCAGTTACATGCGAGACAAGGATGTAAAACCCTTTTGAAAGCACGAGTGTTCCGTGCTTACTGCTGTCTTTGCTTAAGAGTAATTGAAGCGTAACCACTTACTGTGGCCAGAAAGAGCATGCTAATTAGCTGTAGGCTGCCGTTGTCTCAGGCAGGTCTGAAGTGTTGCCCACACCATTGCTTGGCCAGGGTCTCCCTTCTATAAGCACGTCCTCCCCTGGTTCAAAGCGGGCCTGTCCCACAGCAGCTGCCTGGTCATATTTCCCCCAGCGCTCTGTTGACAAATGAGATAACGTTTGGCACTAACTAGCGATGAAATACGGCTCCCAGTGCAGAGGTGACCGCTGGGCCCTCTCTTTTGTGATGACACATATTATTGAAGGCCCCTTCAAGACATTTTACCTCCAAATGAATTTTTTTTGTTGTTAAAGAGAGAGAATGCATTGAGCAGATTTATGAGCCCAGCCTGTCTGCCTGGGAAACTGGCTGTTCTGACATAATCTCCAGAAGATGCCTCAGGTATTGAATTAACCCAATGGCAAAAGGCAGTCGCATTGGACAGCGGAGCTTTAGTCATTTATCAGCCAGTGACAATGCCTAATCCTAGCTGCTTTAGCATCCAAATGAACTGCTATGATCGGCTGAAAACTGTACAAGGCCTCATTCTGTTCATTCATTCATTCATCCAATATTTATTGGACACATAATATTTAATATAAGCCAGATATTATTCCAGGTCCTTAGGACACAGAAGTAAACCAGTAAGGCAAAAACCACTACCTTCAAGGAGCTCACATTCCAATATGATATACAGCATCACATTGCTCATATTTGTGTGATTAATTCTAGCAGGATTCCAATATTAAGCCTAGGTCTCTGCAGACAAGTTGTAATGGGAAGTGGGACCAGAGAAGGCAATTAACCTATCAGATCTTTTCTTTAGGTCACTATTTATTGAGTACATAATACTGTGGTAGACCAGTGGAGAAACCATGATTCCGATTAAGTTACAAACAGAGAGTGCAGATTCAAAATAGGCCATCAGTCTGTGTGCCTGTCAGGTCCCTGTTTCCGGTCAGTTTTGCTGCCTTCAACTATTTCACCTCATCCTAATGATACTTGAATATCCATTACTAGGAAATCATGACTTTAGGTTTTACATGGTTTCCTGCCTTTGATCAATCGTTAAGCTCCAAATATTACCTTGCTCACTTTTTGTCATGCCATTTAATCTTAACAGTAATGTCCTGTTGTAGCTATATGCATGCCCACTTTTTGGATAAGGAGACTGAGGTTCAGAAAGCTTCAATCAGTTGCATGAGATCACAGTGCCAGGAGGGGATCAGGGCATGGCAGACCCAGGTTTCCTTGCTTCACATCTTGTGTTCTGAACAGTGCCCTTAGATGCTGCACTCCGCAATGCTTTCAGATGCCATGAGGGGAGCATGAATGACAGGGCGTGGCCCTTGCTCTCTAGCAGTTTACAGTCTAGTATGGAAATAAAGCATCAACAAATAATTGCAATGCAGAACTATATAGTTTTAGTGAATAAAACTCTTAAATCTAGATGATAAAAAAAGGTCTACAAAATTGATACTATTATGTTGGTGCAAAAGTAATTGCGGTTTCAGACCGTGAATTATAAACCCTTATAACTAGGCTCAAACACATCTTCATTAATCAAAATAGGAACCATTACAATCAACACATTTTTGCCAACAAGAAACAAATTTGTTTATTCCTATACCATAAAACTCTGTGCTTTGGGATTCCATGAACTCTTGGAAAGCATTTCCTGCATCCTGCCAGTTGTGGAAGTGTCTTCCCTGCAAAAAGTTGTTGAGATGTGTGAGGAAGTGGTAGTCAGTTGGCGAGAGGTCAGGTGAATACAGCAGATGAGGCAAAACTTCATAGACCAATTCTTTCAACTTTTAAAGCATTGGTTGTGCAATGCGAGGTCTGACGTTGTCATGGAGAAGAATTAGGCCCTTTCTGTTGACCAGTGCTGGCTGCAGTTGTTGCAGTTTTCGATGCATCTCATCGATTTGCTGAGCAGACTTCTCAGATGGAACGGTTTTGCCAGGATTCAGAAAGCTGTGGTGGATCATTCGGCAGCAGACCCCCAAACTGCGATCACGACCTTTTGTTGGTGCACGATTGGCTTTGGGAAGAGCTTTGGAGCTTCTTCTCGGTCCGCCACTGAACTGGTCTCACTGGTTGTTGTATAAAATCCACTTTTCCTCTCACGTCACCATGCGATCAAGAAATGATTCGTTGTTGTTGCGTACAAGAAGAGAAGATGACACTTCAAAACAACTATTTCTTTTTTTTGGGTTTGTTTTGGGTATTTTTGTTTTGGTTTTTTTTATTGTTTGTTATTATAGGGGTACAGATGTTTAGGTTACATATGTTGCCCTTGGCCCCCC
>RJWJ010006680.1:42261-61443 GCA_004363605.1 Indri indri | reverse complement strand
GTATCTCTTTTTCTCTCTGCATCCCCAACCCCTTGCCCTTCCACCATGGGATGATGCAGCAAGAAGGCCCTCACCAGATGCCAGTCCCTCAATCTTGGACTTCCTAGCCTCTGGAATCATATTCCAAGAAATAGGGATTTTGGAAGGGAAAAAAAACTGGCCTCTTTCATTAACTCATGGGGCATGAGTTGCACAAATGAAGTGGAAAAAATACTCCCCCTCGAACGTGGGGAATCAGCCACCATGATGTGAGGACACTCAAACAAGCAGACCTGGAAGAGTCCCTTATGAAGAAAAGCCAGCTCCAGCTTGACAGCCATGTGAGTGAACCCCTTGGAAGTGGGCCCTCTAACCCTAGTTAAGCCTTCAGATGACTGCAGTTGTGGCCAACATCTTGACAGTAACCTCATGAGAGACCCTGAGCCATAAACACTCAGCCAAGCTGCTCCCAAGTTACTAACCATCAAAACGGTGAAACATAATCTTTTCTGTTGTTTTAAGCTACCAAACTTGGGAGGTAATCTGATAAACATCAACAGATTACTAATAAAGTTGTGAACCAACCCATGCTACCAAGAAAAACATATATATTGCAACCAAAAAATGAAAAAGGTATGATAGAATAACACTATATTGTAACTCCATATGAATTAATAGATATAACTATTAAGCACCAACAGCTATAATTTTCATACGGCAAAAAGCACCCTAATTGTCACACTGACAAACTGAGAGAAAATATTCACAACACATACCACAAAGGGCTAATATCCCTAACATGTAAAGAACTCTTGAAACGCTAATACAAAAAACAGAACAGATACGAACAGTTCACAAAAACAGAAGTATGAAAATAGCCTCAAACATAAAAAAAACGTTAAAAATCGTATTTAGAGGCTGGGTGCGGTAGCTCACATCTGTAATCCTAGCACTCTGGGAGGCTGAGGTGGGAGGACTGCTTGAGGCCAGGAGTTCAAGACCACCCTGAGTTAAGAGTAGCTCCTATATCTACAAAAAATAGAAAAATTAGCCCAGGCGTGGTGGCATGCACCTGTAGTCCCAGCTACTCTGGAGGCTGAGGCAGGAGGATCGCTTGAGCCCAGGAGTTTGAGGTTGCAGTGAGCTATGATGACAGGCACTGCACTCTAGTCCATGCAACAGCGTGAGACCCTGTCTCAAAAATTAAAAAAAAAAAAAAAATCGTATTTAGAGAAATTCAAATTAAAACAATGCTTATATACCATTTCTTACCCATAAGGCTAACATAAATTTAAAAATATGATGTGGGGCCGGGCGCGGTGGCTCACGCCTGTAATCCTACCACTCTGGGAGGCCGAGGCGGGCGGATCGTTCTGAGCTCAGGAGTTCGAGACCAGCCTGAGCAAGAGCGAGACCCCGTCTCTACTAAAAATAGAAAGAAATTAATTGGACAGCTAAAAATATATATAGAAAAAATTAGCCGGGCATGGTGGCGCATGCCTGTAGTCCCAGCTACTCGGGAGGCTGAGACAGTAGGATCGCGGGAGCCCAGGAGTTTGAAGTTGCTGTGAGCTAGGCTGACATCACGGCACTCGCCCCAGGCAAGAGAGTGAGACTCTGTCTCAAAAAAATAAAAAATAAAAAATAAAAAATAAAAATAAAAAAATAAATAAAAATAAAAATATGATGTGATCTGTTGGTGAAGCTATGGAGAATCAGGCATTCTCAGACTCTGTTATTGGGAATGCAAACTGGTGCAACCCTTCTGGAGAGGAATTTGCAATACATAATAAAAAACTACATATGCACTTACCCTTTGACCCAGCAATCCCCTTCGGGAATAGAAGATACACCTCTGACAACATGAAAATAGATATACACAAGGTTCCTTATTGTAGTTTGTTTGTTCCCAGCTTTTATTATTTTTATAATAAGTACCTCCAGCTATTTTCATTTTAGAAAACAAAAAGCCACCAAAAACAAAGTATTACTATCTTTATTATGCCATGAGGCAGTATTTTTATACATTAACTCAGCTTACAGTAGAAACATTTTATGTACAACTATAGAGTAACTGCTGCACAGATAGCTCCAACTTAAAAAATGGTTGTAATTTTAAAGTCCATTGGAGTTGTATGATATATAAATTAGAAAATATTTCCCTGCAGAAAAGAGTAAAAATGATAACATTTCCTAAGTCCATTTAAACCAAATAGTAGCTGAGTACATTATACATTTATAAATACGATTTGAATTCTGGCATCCAGGAGAAACGCTAGTTTCATTTATTGAAACAGTTATGTTTTTCTTAAAATTAAGTTACGTGAAGTGAAATGCCTATTAATCTTCCCTATTACTCTTGATTTATGCCTGATTATTTTTCTTTAGGCTGATCCATAATCCACATCAAGGTTTTAGCTATTTCTTCCCAAAGGACAGGTACTATATCATTTAATCTGTTTGATAATGTACCAATTTCTACCCAAATTGTGAAATGTTCTGGTTGTTATTGAAGCATACTCATAATTTGGGCAAAACCAGAATCTAACAAATTATAACCCACAAGGTATTAATATATGTGGACTATCACCAAACATCTTCTCCTAATTCCCTGTGGCTTGATGGGAAATCATGAGGAACCAGGAGTAAACTGATAAAATTGACAAGTGGATCAAGGAATAAAAGCCAAGAGAATTCTGAGAACCGAGGGCAAGAAACATCTAGTCAGGATTCAAGGATAGAACTGAAGTTCCAACAGAAAAAGGATGTAGCCACGAGGATCAGGAGTTGAGTTGGCTATGAGAGCCCCTACTGCAAGGTGATCAAGAAAACAGCAGTTAGAGGAAGCACGGCGTGCCTGGCTTCTGGCCGGGCCTCTGCTTCCCAGCACAAAAAAAAAAAAAAAAAAAGAAGAAGAAGAAGAAAATAGCAGTTAGAGATAAAGACTGGGTTAAGTGAGAGAAACCATGCCCTAGAAAGATTTTAGTTGTTCAAACTGAATGAAAACAAGACAGACCATGTAGTTTTGACTTTCCTATTATAGTTTGTTCCAGGATTCCCAATACAGAATCTCTAGAAATTAAGGTGAGAAGATAATGCCACTCTCAAGCTCCTGTACTATGTAGAATGTTTCCCACAGAAATAACATCTGAGAAATCAGGCAGAGTGTTATCTGGCCAGGGGCTACATTAAGTTCTTCAGTTCCCTCAAATCGACAACTTAAAATAACCATACAGTTTGTCTTAAAAGGAAGTCTCTAAGCAGCTAAAAACCTTCCAATACAGAAGCTGTTTAACAGAAAAGCCACCTATACGGTGGCTTTAGGAACAAACCCATTGGAGAAACTAAATTGAAGAATCATTCTACCTAAAAACCGAATCTTTCCCACTAGAAGTTAACCTCTAGAAACATTAATGATCCATTAAGTTTTCGCCATTAAAAGAATGTTGAATCATGAATCTTCACTTGTTCTTCTCTTTGCTCTCCAGAGTTATAAATTTGTTTCCCTCTTACACGTGAAGAGTATTTCCAGTGGGTTTTATGACATACTTTTCAGCAATGCTCATCTGTGAACCCTCCTCCCTTAATTCCTTCTTAGTAAATAAAGTTAATCTTCCAATAGGAAGAAGTGGAGTACATTGTCATTTAAGCACCATTTATCCAGCCTTCTTATTTACAAAGAAAGCTATGGAGCCATCTTACACATTTGGAATTCCTGAAAGACAGTGGCTTTCTATTAAAATGTACTTCTATATACACCATCTGTGAAGAATTCATGGAAACATGAATCACCCTTATAATAAGAAGCTAAAAATGTACCAAAATGCACGTAACTCTGGGTAATCTATATCAAATGTACTAAATCCTCCAAATCTAGAGCGTACAATGGCATAAACTGTATTACAACCCAGCTAAACCTGAAATCTTGTTTCAAATCATTGCTCAGTATTAAGTCTCAGAAGACATGTTATAGAACCACATGAGTAATTGTTTGGCAGGTGGCTGAGGGATGCCAATCACAGAACTTTGACTTCCAAAGGCTCAAAGTGGTCCTCCAGAGACTGTTATATTCCATTAAGTATTTAAGGAAGGACAATAGTAAAAGACACTTTTAAGTATAAAAACAGGTCAACGTACAAAGTGTAGTCAGATACACGCTTGATTTTTATCTTGTAACCTATAGACAATGCATTAGAATAAAAGTGAAATGAATTTCCAACACCTATGCAAAAGGAAAACCTGATAATGAAGTAGAAATAAAGTTAAAAACAATAATGATCAGATGAAATAATTTAGATGAAGCTTGTCTGTCCAAAAGAGATGGGACTGGGCAAGTGGTCAAAAGGAAGCAAAATATGCTTGTAACTTTGCATGAAAAATAACGTGCAATTCTATGTTGCCAAACAATTTTCTTTTTGCTATAAAAATCCTCTACTTCTAATTATTTACCAAATGCTTTACTAAAACTCCGCTTCTGGCCTTTGTTTTGGGATCTGTTACTTCTGTTGCCACCTCCTGACCGCTGTCCCCTGAAGCCTCGACTGCTGTCTCGCTGTCTCCTGAAGCTTCTGTTTCCTTCCCGCTGTCCCCTGAAGCCTCGATTGCCTTCCCGCTGACCCCTGAAGGCTCGATATCCTTCCCGTGGTCCTTCCAGCTCTGGTTGCTCCGTGGCCACAGAGAGCTGCCAGCGTCGTGAATCATGCCATTTCTCCTGTTGAGAGAAGAGTTTACTCAATTTAGTTTAAAAAGGCATGAAAAAAACATTTTTTCCCCATTTCTCCAAAGAAAAACCAGATTGGTAACGTAAGTGCTTAAAAGGTCATTGGTCAAAAATAATGATCTTCATTGTCCAAAAGTCAGTTTACTGAAGTATGAGAAAATAAGTTTCACTGTGAGAAGTAGCCCTCATCACTACTTCACTTATTAAATCATTTATTCAATTCAACTGCTACAGAGTATCTAGAGCTTTCAAAGGTAATAAAACAAGTATCATGTATAAATTTTCTCAGCAGTACTGAATAAAGATGTAACAATTTAAAATGTCAATAAAAACCTGCATAACATACATAACTGGAGAGAAGAGGTGGATATTGTTCATAACTCTGCAGAAAGGAAAAAGGAGAAATGGACAGGCTCAACAACAAAAATACCAGAATACAAAGGTGAGGAGAGGCCAGGCATGGAGGCTCACACCTGTGATCCCAGTACTTTGGGAAGCCAAGGTGGGAGGATCACATGACCCCACAAGTTTGAGACCAACCTGACTGAGCAACATAGTGAGACCCTATCTCTGAGCTATGATCGTGCCACTGCACTCCAGCCTGGGCAACAGAGTGAGACCTTGTCACCAAAAACAAACAAACAAACAAACAAAAGGCTGGGAGAAAAAAAATACAAAAATTTAAGTCTCAATTGTCTTTTAGTAAGGGAACTATTATTGTTTCCCAATCTATTATTCTGTATTTTCATAATGAACATTTTACAATTTAGGTATGTTAACTTTAAAATCCAAGAGAGAAGCATACCTGTATTTCTGTTACTGATGCAGTAGGTACATCAAAGCAAACACCCTAGAAATCAAAGCAAATGGAAGTTAATCCAACCAATGAACATTAAATGACACTCCAAAAGGCCAAGTATTACGTAGGGGGGGACAAAAAACAGGTATTAATTTTAGATGAACTTTAGACCAAGACCGACAAATTTTATCTCCCAAAAGCACAGAGGAAAGCCAAGAAATATTGAAGAATAAGGACTCCAAAACAATTTCGAATTTCCTGACTGCAGAGAGATTCTTGGCTATCATACTGTGATAGCCCTCGAGTAGAGAACAGCTACAGTTTATAGCTAAGGAAACAGGGTTGGAGAGGCTAGCTGACTTGTCTAAGGCCTTACCTCTATTAACTGGAACAGGTATTTAAAATCTGGTCTGTATGGCTCTAAAACCTATGGTCTAAAGCCACTACAATATACTGCCTTCTATCAGAAAGGCACTGCCGGCCGGGCACGGTGGCTCACACCTGTAATCCTAGCACTCTGGGAGGCCGAGGCGGGCGGATTGTTTGAGCTCAGGAGTTCAACACCAGCCTGAGCAAGAGCAAGACCCCGTCTCTACTAAAAATAGAAAGAAATTAATCGGACAACTAAAAACATATAGAAAGAAATTAGCCGGGCATGGAGGCGCATGCCTGTAGTCCCAGCTACCTGGAAGGCTGAGGCAGGAAGATCGCTCGAGCCCAGGAGTTTGAGGTTGCTGTGAGCTAGGCTGATGCCGCGGCACTCACTCTAGCCCGGGCAACAAAAAGCGAGACTCTGTCTCAAAAAAAAAAAAAAAAAAAAAAAAAAGGCACTGCCAACCAAAAGCAGAAAAATAAGGGATCTTCCATTGTTAATTTTCTAGTTTTCCTTAATTCAGACTCCAGTGAAAGAGTACAAAAAAAAGAAATACTTGAACAGCATCTTATTACTAAAGTGCCATCCTTTCCAATCAAGGAAGTCATCAACAAATATGGCCAAACTACCCCTGTTAAGTGACACACGCACTCCTCTCCCTGCTGTCTTTAACTGATTATTTATGAGGAACACCCCTTCCACCCAACAATTGACCCAGTTATAACACAGGAATCATCAGGTACTAGTGCATTTTGCCATTCATGGGAATATTCATTCACATATTTACTGAACATTTAGAGTATAATACCAGGCATTTATTGAGGTATAGGGGTAACTAGAAAACAGTTTTCGCCCTTGAGTAGGTCATAGTGTTCCTGAGGCTCTCAGTCAGTAAGCAAACACAGCCAGGTAAAATCTACCCAAATAAACTTATGTCCTACATACTCTGAAGTACAGATGCCCCTAACTGCCTATTAAGATTTAAAGCTAAGCAAAATCATAAAGAATACTGTGGAGGGAAAAAAATAAACAGTAGGTCCAGCGTTCACTTAGAGTGAGACAAACCCTTGGCATCGCTGGAATAAAGGTGTTTGCTGGTGGTGATGAGTCAGAGGTGGAGCTGGTAAGGGGGACAGAGGCCAGGACGTGAAGGATCTTATCCTCTGTATGACAGTGTTGGGACTTTACCCACAGGTTATGTGGAGTTGCTTAAGGAGGGAAACAACATGGTCAGACATGCAACGAGTTGAAGATAAACTTGATTTGGTTTGCTAGGCCAGTACTCTCTTAGTCCAGGCATCCTTGGAAACCTGCGATCTTTCAAAGTTTCTGTAATTATTTTCATAATAATACTTAGATATCTGCCTTATTCAAGCTCACTCTCTCAAGGGTACAGAGAAGTTTCCTAGACACTATACGACGTGATGATGTCATTGCTCTGATGGCTAAAGGAGCATGATATTGTGTTCTAGAGTTCCAGGTTTAATTTCTAATACAGTAAACATCAATAGATGTAACCCATATAAACAAAAGCTTTTCAGGGGTCCCCAATATTTGTTAAGAGTGTAAAGGGATCATGAGACCAAAATGCTTAAGAGTTGCTATGGTAGTCTATGCCATTAACCAAGAGCAGGACTCAGAAGAAAGGACACCAGCTTTGGTAAGCAGGATTTAAAATTCTGAATTTGAATTCAAGTTTCTGAATAAGTTACTAACTAAGCCAACTAAGTGCACGTGTCAGGGAAGCAGCTAGATCTTCAAGTCTAGCGTTGTGTGCAGAATGGTTTAGGCTAGAGATATAGATATGGTAGTTGTCAATGATGGCGGGACAACTGAGGGTCATGGGTCAGATTGCTCAGGAAACACAAGAAAGTGAAAAGATGCAGCATCCCCATAGAACAGGAAGAAGCTACCATACTGTTTTCCTGCCCACATAAAGCTAGCGAACCAAAGCGAGGCTACAAGAGGCCCCAGCCTTACCAGCTTTCCTTTGAGAAAGACCATTCCCTTCACTTTGGAATCAACATCCTCGCCCAGTTGCTCTTTAAGTTCTTTCCAAGCATAACTAATGTTTGGCATTTCAATTGAGCACCGCAAGATCATGGTCACAAAACCCTTATGGAAGAAAGGGGAACAAAATTAAAGTCTCAAAAACAAACTTCATTTCCCACCTTCAGGAGGAAGTAAAAACAATTGAGAAGCTTAAATTCAAATCCTATGCAAACCCCAAATCATAGCAGTGTCAGGAATGTGACAAGGAACCTTACCACTTCTGAGTTGATCAAGGAGCGTTGGTCTACCGACGTGGCACCTGAAATACGGGCCAATGCTGCCGCCAGGGCTTCCACAGCTCCCTTCTCCTCTATCAGCTTCTCTGCCGACTCCTTAAAGTGACTAATGGCAGTGGGAGGCACAGAATCCAAAAGCCTACAGTTTGATTGAGAGTATATTTGTTAGGAGACAGGATAGTAGAAGTGGATAGACAACAGCACCTCAAGATAAATCGGTAACTTTGAAATCAAATCTTTCACATGTGTAACACATCATTTTGATGCAATAATCACATTTCTGTAGTAACAAATCCATTCCTTTGATTGTATCTAATTCTTTTTTTCTTTCTTTTTTTTTTTTCTTTTTTTTTGAGACAGAGTCTCACTCTGTTGCCCTGGCTGGAGTGAGTGCCGTGGCGTTAGTTAGCCTAGCTCACAGCGACTCGAACTCCTGGGCTCAAGCGATCTTCCTGCCTCAGCCTCCCGAGTAGCTGGGACTACAGGCATCCGCCACCATGCCTGGCTAATTTTTTCTATATATTTTTAGTTGTCCGATTAATTTCTTTCTATTTTTTTTTTTTTTTAGTAGAGATGGGGTCTCGCTCTTGCTCAGGCTGGTCTTGAACTCCTGAGCTCTAACAATCCGCCCGCCTCGGCCTCCCAGAGTGCTGGGATTACAGGCGTGAGCCACCGCGCCCGGCCGATTGTATCTAATTCTAATTTACTGCCAACTACCCTAAAGTTTTATCCTAAGGAAATAATAAAACAATTATATTAAGATGGTCAGTGTTACTTACAATACATAAAAAATGTAAATAATTTTAAAATGTGCATCGAGTATAGACTGGTTACATAAACTACAAAACAGATACAATAAAATGTTATACTGTCATTAAATGTAATGACAAATAATCTTGAAAGTTATTAGTTTTTTTTTTTACAATAAGTTTTTTTTTTTTTTTAACAATGTGTTACTTTTAGAATCGGAAAATACAGGCCAGGTGCAGTGGCTCACGCCTATAATTCTAGCACTCTGGGAGGCTGAGGCAGGAGGACTGCTTGAGCTCAGGAGTTCGAGACCAGCCTGAGCAAGAGTGAGACCCTATCTCTACTGAAAATAGAAAAATTAGCCATGTGTCGTGGTGTGCCTATAGTCCCAGCTTCTTGGGAGGCTGAGGCAAGAGGATTGCTTGAGCCCAGGAGTTTGAGGTTGCAGTGAGCTACGATGGCGCCACTGCACTCTACCCAGGGAAAGAGACTGACACTCTGTCTTGAAAAAAAAAAAATCAGAAAGTACTACAGTTATTTCCATTCTGAAATAAAAAGAAACTAAGACACCCAAATCAGGTTATAAATGATAGGCACCTCTATGAGACTACATGTACATTTGTTATGGGGTCACTATTATCTTGGCTATAATAAATGTCACATCTCAACATTGAAAGAGATCCTCCAGTACAAGAATAAAAAGCCTGCATGAGGCAGCCTCTGTGGCAGCGCTGCCACTCTAGAGGCTGTCTCTTCTACACCATCAGCATCTTTGTCTCTTTTCCCCTTCCTGGCCATCTAACCCCCTAATTCCTCACCTGGCACCCTAGGGAATCCCATCTGCAGGACACTTAAAGAAAAGTATGTCATACAAAAATAAATTTGAAAAATGCAGATTTAAAATTCTTTCATTTGCAAAACTTTCCTGAACTATTAAGTACCATGCTGACTGATATCCAATATTTCCTTTGATCACAGACTCCCCACTGCCTATTTTTTAAATAAGCATTCATAGTAATTGTGGAAAGCACTGTAAAAGTGATGCTCGAACTCAGTGGTTCCTTAGCAGAGGATGTAGCTCACCACTAGGAGGCATGTTGAAAATAGTTTTTGGTTTTCATAATGCCAACCCTACCCATGGAGTATGTTGCCCAGGGGCAATAGCCAGAGACTCTAAACAGCTAAAGATACTTCAATGTATAGGACAATTCCACAGGAAAAATAATTCTCTTGCCCACAATGCCAGTAGCATCTCCACTGACAAACACTGTTTATTAACCCAATCCTCACCATCTAGATATTAATTATAACTTCAAGAATCAACTCTCATTCTACCAGGCAGGGGACTGGATTCATGTAGATATGGAATGTAATCTGCTATCCACTCTAATCAGTGGCTAGATGGGAAGCACTTATCCCATATTTAAGTTACCATTCCTTAAAATGTCCAAGATAAACCAAACTATCAAATATTAATAGTGGTTTCCTCTCATCAACAAGACTGGGCAGGGATGAATAGAAATGATGATATTTAAAGTATCTGTAACATTCTACTTTAGCACAGTCTGTTTTTATGATAAGCAGGTTATCAACTGTTAAAAAAAACATGCAGTATATAGAACAAGCATTAAAATAAACCACAGTGATGGTAGAGAACATACCTGATGGCATCTTTGCTGGAAGCTTTTATTATTTCTGTAGCAGAAGGGACACCTATTCGTTTAAACTTAATTCCCTACAAGAAAATGAACCATAGTTTAATGAACAATGGCCATCAATTGTTTTTCATCAAAATTAGTAGTTCCCTGATTTTTTATATCCACCAAATGTATTTATTACATATAAAAAATAAATTTTGGAATGCATTTAGGTTTACAGAAAAGTTACAAAGATAACAAAGAGTTCCTGGATAGCATGCACCAAGTTTCTGTTACTGTTAACATCTTACATTACTATGGTACATTTGTTTCAACCAAGAAATCAACTTTGCTAAATTACTATTAACTGAACCCCAGACTTTATTACATGTCTGGTTACCACATGTCTTGTTTCTCACAACCTTGACAGTTTTAAGGAGTGCTCATCAGGTATTTTGTGCAATGTTCCTCAATTTGAGGTTGTCTAATATTTTTCTCAAGCTCAGACTGGTGTTATGTGTTTTGGAGAAGAATAACAGAGGTGTAAGCCTGTCTCACCACCTCTTACCAGGGGGACACGCTTATCACTGATGACGTGAATCACAGTCACCTGGCCCAGGGAGTGTATGCTGATTTCTCCACTGTCAAGTCCTTACTCCCCACCATATTCTAGTCTTTGTAAGTAAATCACTAAGTCCTCTCAAGGGAAGCGTAGAGGGGAGAAGCCTTGCCTCCTGGAGGGGGAAGTACCTACATAAATTATTCAAATTATTCTGTAAGGAAAATTAATCTCCTCACCCTTATCCTTTTGATATACCTCCATTCTTCTGGTTTTCAAGCAATTCCTATAACCCCCTAATCTTCAAACAAATATTTCTGGTGGTGTTCATATTATCATTGTCTGAAAACTGCCTTTCAAACATGAAAATGAGACTACTGTTTCCAAATGCAAAGTTATTACAAAATGGGCTTTATTATCATAGGACAACATAAAACAACATGTACCTAACAAGTTTTCAGTCATGGCCACATGCTAGACATAAAAATAACAATTTAAAGTGAATAAAAATTGAATAAAGAACTCAACATTTGCTGAATAAAAGCTAAGAAAATAGTTTTACCGCTTTTTGTTCCACTTGTACTAATTGATATTCTTCCTTGTGCTGATAAAAGCAGATGCAAACCCCTGTCCTTCCAGCTCTACCTGTCCGCCCAGAACGATGAATGTAGGACTCTACATCCTATTGAAGTAAATAAAATACGTGAGTGACACTGAGCAATGAAAAGACACCAACACCTGAGCAGCTGTGCAGGTCAGTGAACACTAGCATATGTGGTTATATACCTGGAGGCACAAGGGAGGACTTCAATTAGCACTTTAATTTAAATTAAAGACCTGTGGCAATTTCTAAAATCTCTACAGTGGTCCCTATCCTGTAGGCAAATTTGCAAAGAACATTATCCAAATAGTGCTTGTCCACTAGAGGTAAATATGTAATTCCAATTATCAAATTTCTAGTAGCCACACTAAAAAGCTGAAAAAGTTAAATTAATCTTAATAATATACATATTTTATTTAATTCGATATAGCCAAGTCTTATCATTTCATTATATTACCTCTATATAAAACAAGTCTCTGAGATACTTTATATTTTTATAAGTCTTCAAAATCCAGAGTGCATAATAAAAAGTTAAATCCGGTGTATATTTTACACTCACAATACATACATCAATTCAGACTACCTACATTTCAAGTGCTCAACATACACGTGGCTAGTGGCTACAATACTGGACAGCACAAGTCTACAGGCTCATGAAACAATGTCCATGTCACATGTTTATGCAACTTCCTTTTTAAGAATTGGTGAATTCAGGCTGGGGCAGTGGCTTAACACCTGTAATCCTAGCACTTTGGGAGGCTGAGATGGGAGGATCAATTGAGGCCAGGAGTTCAAGACCAGGCTGGGACACAGCAAGACCCTGGCTCTACAAAAATAATAATAAAAAAAAAAATCAGCTGGGTGTGTGGCATGCACCTGTAGTCCCAGCTACTTGGGAGGCTGTGGCAGGAGGATCACTTGAGCCCACGAGTTTGAGGTCACAGTGAGCTATGATGATGCCACTGCCCTCCCCAGTCTGGGCAACAGAGTGAGATCCTGTCTAAAAAAAGGAAGAAAAGAAAAAAAAAAGAACTGGTGAATTCATAGTCATGAGGTATTTTTCCTGTTATTGTAAGCAACCTTTAATTGTGAGGGATTTGCCAATTCGAGGGGAGGTTACAAGGTCTTCATGTTGAAAGTGACTGGAACAGCTCCTTTAGAATAACCTTTATTTATGTGAAGCACTATCCATACCATGGTAACAATGCTTCAGGGTCCTTCCCAAGAAGTTCCCATAACCCATGAACCTAAGCATCTCTAACCACAGAGCTTGTTTTTCTTTTTTCCCAGTGAAGCTATCCTTCAAAAGAAGTTGTTAATTACAGGTCTATTCTCTTTTGCCCACTAGCTCATGGAGTTATATCTATCTTAGCCTCACTCCACATAATTTCTTATACCCATCTTCAAGGTGCATCTCAAAATTGCACCAGTTGCCATAAGCTATCTTTCCAACCTTTGGCCACTGACTGCACTTCTACCCAATTGTCAGTGCTGAGAATTATAATTTTTATCATTTTAATTGCATGCATTTTTAAAATCACCCTTAGCATCCTAGCATTTCAGAGGTAGTTGTTATTAATCATATGCAAATAAACAATACAATCTCTAATCTGTTTTAATACTCAAAAGAAACAAAACCAAATAAAATCTAAGTATAAAACACATACCTTTGGTGGACAGCTCTGTACAACCAAATCAACCTCAGGGATGTCTAACCCACGTGCAGCAACATTGGTTGCCACCAAAACTCCAAAAGCACCATTTCTGAAACCTTTCAGGGTGATTTCCCTTTGCTTCTGTGGAATGTCTCCATGTAATGACTGCGCATCCTGCCAAATAAATAAACTGACCTAAAACACCAGTTGCAACAATGAAAGTGTTTTTCATGGTCATCCATTAGGCCTGTAAGAGATATTCATATTTTGGTGATTCTCCAAAATATTACAAAAGGGAAAATGTGTACCTTAAATGGACAAACCTCAAAATTATTTCCAAATCCTCAGTTGTTAAACCCAACTGGATCCAATTATACCTACTGAAGTTAAAAATATCAGACAAGAGCGATCAAACCTACTTTGTCAGTATAACCCTAGATTTGAGCCACCATTTCCTCATCTGTAAGATAAGACATCACGACGGATTAGTTGAGCTCTAAAATGTATACTCTGACCATTAGTTGAATGAAATGTCCTCTCGTTCGTAACCTAAAATAAACTGGAAGTCACTGGATGAATGAAAAATAGACCCAGAGCAGATATGTCCAAGGTAAAGATTTGCTGATAGCCCCAGCTTTGCAGGCATGAGGGGAAAGACCAACCTGCTTTATAGCTGAATTCTGTGACAGCTCCTGGGCCTCTTTCTTGGTTTCACAGAAGATGATAGTGCGTCCTTGATGACCACTATACACTCGGATCACATCCCCAATCACTGCTGCCCTCTGAGACCAGTGGCACTTGATAGCCAGATGCTTATAGGAGAGAAAGAAAAAAAATCTATTTAGTAAAACCTTGCTGGAACCTGAAATCATCTGCTCAACACTAATGATCTAATGTCTCAGTACTGGAAACAACTGCTCTAGCCTGGTGACAGCTGTCTACTGCCACCATTGCTTAGAGAGTAGAAAAACAAAACAAAATACTAAATAAACCATTAAAGCAGAGAGCCATATATGGTCTGTTCCTCTGTGCCTCTCCCCTTTGTCCAGAGAGCATCTGGCTTCTTTATCTATTTTCTGACTTAACCAGGAAAATGTAGGAAAGAAAATGTCATTCCCCAGATTCCACAGGAAATTGAATGACTGACGAGTTTCTGCATGTTTTGCCCTTTCATCCAACTAAAAATGCAATCCATAGTCAGTTACTACATAGGTCTGTCCCTCAGGTGAAATGAAGGGTATCAGACCTGAAGATAAAAACAGCTTCAACACAAAGCACTAAATTTCTCTGCTGCCCCCAGTGTTTAAACTCTAAGTGTGATTTCTTTGTTTATATAATTCACAGATTTAGGTTCCAAACGATTACGAAATAAAATGAGGCTACCAGATGATGAAATTTAGGAAACACACATACCATATACAACTCAAATAGAAATACATCTTGACTTGGCTTTTAATATGGATTTACTATTTATCTGGGAAAAGGGTGAATTTGCCAGTCTTGGTATTATCAAAAAAAGACATACAATTTTATATTAACTCCAGCAACTGAATAAATTATTTACCTCCACAGTTATTGCCGTTTTCTGCGTCTTTTTACCAATCAGGTCCACCTGTTCATATGTAGATTTCATGTATTTCTTAGCAACATTAAATACCCACTGAGGGCAAGTTGCAGAAAAAAGCAATGTTTGGGGATTGTCTTCAGAATCTTCAGGGGGAAAAAAGTCAGTATGAGTAATTCAAACAAGCCTACATAGTATTCCACCTCACCTAGAACATCCACTGTCCATTAGCATTCATCAGCAACCACTTGAGGCCAAGTCAGGCATCCAGGACACAAAAAATGAAAGACACAGAGGTTTTGCAATGGGCAAAGAAATACTGCTGAAGGAATTAATATAAAGGATCCTTGAAATAGTGAAAGTACTTTAAACTTACTTTGCTTTCTGTCCACTGGGCTTTATGAATCACAAAGGAAATCTGTCCAATGTAGCAAGACCTGGACAATTCATGAAGCCCAGTAACCAAGCAGCAAATAACCTATAATAAACACCTGAACAGATTCTATACTCCCCAATACTTCCTCAATATTTTATTAATTTAGAATTCTAGTCTACTCATCCTTTGGGTTCACTACTATTTGGTTTGTACTTAAGAAACCATTACATTCTCCTACATTTCAAAAGGCAATGTAAGCCGGTAGAATTCTTTTGGGAAGCAATTTGACTATGCATTCAAAGAGCATGAACTATTTACACGTTTTAATTCAGTAATTCCACTTCTGGAAATCTATCCTAAAGAAACAATTCCAGATATTGAGGTGTGAGAGAAGCTATCTGCATGAAAGTGACTACAAGTACAAATATTTACATTGAAAAAAATTAAAATAGGCAGACAGTGGAATTAAATCATGGCCAACCACTAAAGGGAATATCATCCTGAATTTTTACGTGTACAGTCAGATTATAATTAACACACACACTAACTAACACACGAAGTCAGGGAGAGATACACAAAAAGCAAAATAGAATATGGAATTTTTCTTCTTTTACTTTTCCAAGTATTCCCCACTGCAGTTATGTGATAAATCATGACTTTTTTTTTTTTTGAGACACAGTCTCACTCTCTTGCCTGGGGCGAGTGCCGTGGCATCAGCCTAGCTCACAGCAACCTCAAACTCCTGGGCTCGAGCAATCCTACTGTCTCAGCCTCCCGAGTAGCTGGGACTACAGGCATGCACCACCATGTCCGGCTAATTTTTTCTATATATATTTTTAGCTGTCCAATTAATTTCTTTCTATTTTTGGTAGAGACGGAGTCTCGCTCTTGCTCAGGCTGGTCTCGAACTCCTGAGCTCAGAACTATCCGCCCGCCTCGGCCTCCCAGAGTGCTAGGATTACAGGCGTGAGCCACCGCGCCCGGTCTTTTTTTTTTTTTTTTTTTTAAGACAAGGTCTTGCTGTTGCCCAATCTAGAGTGTAGGAGCACCATCATAGCTCACTGTGACCTCAAACTTCTGGGCTCAAGTGATCCTCCTACCTCAGCCTCCTGAGCATCTGGGACTACAGGCACACACCACCACACCCTGCTAATTCTAAAAAAACTTTTTGTGGAGATGGTATCTCACTATTGCCCAGGCTGGTCTCGAACTCGTGGCCTCAAGTGATCCTCCAGCCTTGGCCTCCCAAAGTGCTAGGATTACAGGTGTGAGCCACTGTGCCTGGCCATGACTGTTTTTTTTTTAAATCCAAGTTTGCCTGAATAAAATAAGTCCCCTTCCAATTTCACAAGGCTTCATTTATCTCTTAGAAGGCTACTTAATCACCACCCTTCCTTTGGTACCCTGTATCACTGTCTCGAATTTGGGGCTTACCTTTTTTATATGCAACACTTAAAATCTCTTCCACTTGATCAGCAAAACCCATATCCAACATCTGATCAACTTCATCCAGGACAACATGCTTAAGTTTGGTGAGATCTAGCTTGCCATTCTGTATGTGGTCTTTGATACGACCTGGTGTCCCGACCAGGATATCGATCCCATTTCGCATGCGTTCAACTATAAAGAGCACCAATGACAAGATTTGCTGGGTTTTTAATAAGTCTTTTATCAGTGTAGGGTATCAGAATGTATTGTCATTCTAAAATACTTATTAAACCACCAAGTACAAAGTAATATGTTTTTGTATTCTTCTTGTGACAGAGTCTCACTTTGTTGCCCTGGCTAGAGTGAGTGCCGTGGCGTCAGCCTAGCTCACAGCAACCTCAAACTCCTGGGCTCAAACCATCCTCCTGCCTTAGCCTCATGAGTAGCTGGTACTACAGCCGAGCTACCATGCTCGGCTAATTTTTTTGTTTCTATTTTTAGTAGAGATGGGGGTCTCACTCTTGCTCAGGTTGGTCTCGAACTCCTGACCTCAAGCGATCCTCCCACCTCGGCTTCTCAGAGTGCTAGGATTATAGGCGTGAGCCACCACACCCGGCCAAAGTAACATTTTTTTTTTTTTTTTTTTTTTGAGACAGAGTCTCACTTTGTTGCCCGGGCTAGAGTGAGTGCCGTGGCATCATCCTAGCTCACAGCAATCTCAGACTCCTGGGCTCAAGCAATCCTTCTGCCTCAGCGTCCCGAGTAGCTGGGACTACAGGCATGTGCCATCATGCCCGGCTAATTTTTTCTATATATTTTTAGTTGTCCAGATCATTTCTTTCCATTTTTTAGTAGAGACGGGGTCTTGCTCTTGCTCAGGCTGGTCTTGAACTCCTGACCTTAAGCGATCCACCCACCTCGGCCTCCCAGAGTGCAAGGATTACAGGTGTGAGCCGCCGCGCCCGGCCAACATGTTAAGTAATGAAGACAAAGATACTCGAGGCACTGTTAATCTAGTGGGAAAAACATGTAAGAAGTAACAGTCCAGTTTACGAAGTGACGTAAAAGAAAAATACACCACTGGGGGATGGTAGCACTGGAAAGAAACGACTTCCTTGGTTGGTGGAAAGTATCAAGGTTTCACAGATAAAGTGAGAATAAGAATCTTAAAGAAACAGTAACTTTCTATAAGGTAAACAGGTATAGGGAGGATGAGACAGGAGATAGAAGGGCAAATATTCCAAGAAGGTATAAAGACATTGTGAAAAATGGAGTTCAATATAACTGGGATGAGATGGTAATAATGCAGCTTTTTACTGAGTTGCTACTGTAGTCTAGGGATCTCATTAGGCACTTTACATACACTATCCAATCCAATCTCTACAACACCCCTGCAGGGTGGGTTTAGTAATCCTGTTTCACAGATGAGGAAAGTAAAGGGCAGAAAAATTAAGCAGTTTGAACTTGAACACCATAGCTACTCTGTGAGCAGGGTCTAGATTCAGGTCCTTCTGATGCCAAACCCTATGTTCATTCCACCACAGCTAGAAAGACTTAATCACGAGCTTTGTGTGCCAAAACTAAGATGTTTTTCAACGCCTTAAATCCCTTCCCGATTTATATATCTGCTCTACATAATAAAGCTCCAAGGTCTTGAAGTGGCAGGTAATGGAATATTAGAGCAGGGACTGTAACATTTGGGCCTTGGGCCCCAAGCAAAGAAAGCCTGTCTATGTAAGAAAGAGGCAAGGATGCAAAAAAAGGGGCAGAAACCCAAGGTCCAGATCGATAAAAAGAATCATCTTGAATTCTGACTTTCTGGTTCCCAGAACCTAACTAGACGCTGTTGTCTTGGGTTCAGTAAGTTACCTTTGGAGCCTTTAGATAAAAATATAGATAGATAATACAAAAGTCCTAGGACCATATACAGGATTTGCTCATCATCACACAGGACCATGTTCTTGGCCATATTTAAATGAGTAGAAGGTAAAGAAGCCAGATGTCCAAGCCAGAAGAAATCCAATCAGGATATCCAGCAATGGATGACATTTTCCTTTCCTCACTTTTAAATTTACTTACTTTGACCTCCATAAGGTGTTCCACCATAAAAACAGGCCACTGCCAACTTTTTTGTGATGTCACTAAAGTCTTTGCTTACTTGATTTGCCAACTCTCTTGTAGGTGCAAGAACTAGTACCTGAAAAGGAAAAATAATTGAATTCAGTTGTTTCTTTTTTTTTTTTATATATATATATATTTTTTTGAGACAGAGTCTCACTGTGTTGCCTGGGGCGAGTGCCATGGCGTCAGCCAGCTCACAGCAACCTCAAACTCCTGGGCTCCAGCGATTCTACTGTCTCAGCCTCCCGAGTAGCTGGGACTACAGGCATGTGCCACCATGCCCGGCTAATTTTTTCTATATATATTTTTAGCTGTCCAATTAATTTCTTTCT
>RJWJ010006680.1:9274-42161 GCA_004363605.1 Indri indri | reverse complement strand
TGCGCCCGGCTTCAGTTGTTTCTTAATCAATTTGGAACTCCCAAGAAAGTTCAGTTCATCCTAACAAGTATTTTCAAAACATCTATTATGTGCTTTACAGCGAACTGTATGTGTGGAAGGATCACAAATATAATATGGTTCCTGACAAATATTCTCCCTAAGGAAAGCCTGTTACCAGGTCTTACCTATCAGAAGACAAGTAGATGCCCAAATGTATGGTACTCCAGCAGGCTGGAGAAATTGGGAAAAGTTTCCTGGAGCTACTGGTCCTCAAGGAATAGCATTCCAAGAAAAGAACAACCTGAGCAAGGAATGATACTGATGATGGTAATATTAGCTAATATTTGTGCTTTTACAGGCTTCACTAAATACTTTATATATATGCCTTCAGGCAATTGGGCCTCAAAACCTATAGGCTTAACTTCTACATTATAGTGAATTTAAAGAAGAAAAAAGTTAGGTAATAAGGTAACACCAAAACTGAAAGAGGCTTTGAATCCTACAGTAGTCTGTGTTTGATCCAAGACATACAACATGAAACTACTACAAATCCTTGAGCAGGGTAACAGCATGAAACTAATTTGACTTAAGGACAATCTAATACATTCATCCAAAAGATATTTAATGACCATCTACTATGTGCCAGGCAGCACTATTCTAGGTGCTAGGGACATAGCAGTAAACAAATGAATTAATGATGCGAGGGGGAGCATGGACACTGGAAGGCCAGTGAGCAAGTGAGGTAAGGACAGAAAGACAATTGCAAGAACCCACAACCGACGTGACAACATGGACATCCCAGGTTTAACAGTGAGGTTAAAGTTTGTCAAATGCCAGGTTCTCTAGAAATGAGCCCAATGGACACCATCCTGATAAGGGGCCTTAGCCTCTTCACCTGAGTGCCCTCCTTCTATTCATCCTTCTCTACTACAAACGCTTTCTGCATCTAAGCAAAAATGGTTAAAGACACTTGACCAATGTTGAGAGTCCCAGGGACAACTAACTGTTTGAAGGAAATATGATGAGCATTATCAATATAGATGATCACAACAATGGGACAAATTACAACATTTACATATACAGAGTTTGTGGCCAGCAGTCTTAAGAATTATCCTGGTTTATCCTTCAGAAAAAGATCCACAGTAAATATAATGGGGTGACTACAAGAACACAATAAAAAACAGTAGGGTATGTAAACAAAACCCAAGAGATGTTTCTTCCTGTGCTGATTTGGAGCCCCTGAGACATGTGTTTAGTTACCTTAGGGGAACGACCTCTTTTCCTGTCTTGTTGTTCTCCCTGAAGCTTCTCAATCAAAGGGATGGCAAAAGAGAATGTCTTCCCAGTTCCTGTCCGCGCCTGTGCAACTAAGTCCTTCCCACTGTAGACATGATGGAAAGTCTTAGCTTGTATGGGAAACAGGAAGGTCACCCCTCGGCCTGTGAACAAATGACTGTGTTACCTGACACCTGCAATTCTTAAAATAACAGCCATCCTGAAGGACTGAAGCACACTCATGCTTCTGGTTCTACAGAATTAAGGAATTCTACCTTCTGGTCAACATCTACAAAATTAGGCTAAAACATATTCTTTTTTTTTGGAGATAGTCTCTCTCTGTTGCCCGGGCTAGAGTGCCGTGGCATCAGCCTAGCTCACAGCAGCCTCAAACTCCTGCGCTCGAGCGAGATCCTCCTGCCTCAGCCTCCTGAGAGGCTGGGACTACAGGGGCACACCACCACACCCAGCTAGTTTCTTCTATTTTTAGTATAGACGGGGTCTCACTCTCACTCAGGCTGGTCTCAAACTCCTGACCTCATGCAATCCTCCCACGCTGGCCTCCCAGAGTGCTAGGATTACCTCAAATATATTCTGATAGTAAAGAACCTGATTACAAAATATCATCAACACTTAAAAGTACCAAATTATATTACTGTTTATCATTTTAACAGATTAAGTTGGCGTGAAATTTCTTCCATAGGCCAAGATAAGCCTGATAATTTGGTGCTCTGCAGTCCAGACTGTGCTGCACCTGATTTTAAAAGCACCTAGTTGAGCATCTGTAACTACCTAGCTAGTTTCACAGACTGTTAAGATGAGTTGAGTCAGGCTGGTGTCATTAACCTAGAGATGCCTGAAGAAGTGGAAGAGGAGGAAAAAAAAAAAAACACCCCAAGATGGTATCAACTAATTGTTTAATTTCACTGGCACTATCAATCATTACACTTCTGAATATACATATTGTACTGAATAAATTTTAATCACTTGTTTAAGAGGCAGCAAACATCATCACTACAATAGTCCTATACTGAATATATAGGTCTATTTCATTATATGGTTACATACAGATTATCTATCCTACATTAAGAATATGTCCTGGCTCATCTCAACAAAAACAGTAGAACACTTTAAAACAGTATGTTCTAACATTGTACAATATTTCTAAGACTATTACCTTTGAGAAGCTTAATAGTCTCTTCAGATATGGGAAAATTAGAGAAAGCTCCTTCTTTTTGTTCCACAGGTATTTCCTATAAAGTAAAGGGCCACAGAAAGAAATCAAGAACTACCCATACAAGTTAATACAGAGAAGCCTTCTAAGAAACAAACAAAAAAGCTATTCAAAAGCAACTATTCTCAACACATCAGTTTAAAATCGACCAAAAAGACACAAAAATCTTGGTATGCAAATTGAGACCTGAAAAGGAAATAATCTATAAAATCCTAACAAAAGAAAAATCTATAGCAAACATATACTGCACATATATTATGTACGACTAGTAAAGGAAGATTAGTCTCAACTAAGAACTACTTTCCACAGCATCTCTTGTATACACACATCCATAGAAAATAAGGAACAAGCATTTATGACTTAGTGGTCACTGTGGCATTATTTGATAGTAAAAAAATCTGAATGCTCGGCAAAAGGAGTAATTAAATGAATTTCTAAACATTTATATGATGGATTATATAACCTTTAAACATATTAAATAGTTAAAAATGGGAAAATGCTTATACGAAAACAGAAAAGTCAGGATACAACATGGCATATAGTACATTCTTAATCTGATTAGAAAATAACAGATGTATACATAAAAAAGTACTGTAAGGAAACATCAAAATTTAACAACAGATTACCTCTGTACCTGAAAAATGCTTAATATTTACAGATTGAATGCATGCTGAAATTCTACGCATCTTTTTTCTTTTTTATAAATTTCTACATTTTCTAAATTGTCTAAATCACATATTTTTTTATAATCAGGAAAAAATATTATAAATGTTGATCATGACCTATGGCAAATAGAAAATCAGCATTAGGATTTTTCTTTCATGACTAAGTTTCTGAAAGATAACAGATACTAGGTTTTGGACAAACATTTAATCATCCTTTTCAACTCAGGTTAGTTAATGGCCTAAACAAAAAGATTTATGCAATCAAGCAAGCACCTTTTCAGCGGTTTCACTTAATTATGATTTATTTGATTAAACCCCTTAGAGGGAAACTAGGATCCATTTATACAGCTGTATCTCTCCTGTTGATGTCTGACTTGCAAATAAGCAGACCATGACCATCACTAAGCTCCAACAGATCTGCATATTTGCAGAGGAGGCATTCTGACACCACGGGAATTTTTAAGATGAAGTTGCACTCTGCACCTCAAGGCATTCCCCCACAGCCCCACACATGAGGTGGTGACATATCAAATTTTCTCCTACTATTAAATAATATGTGCAGCAATTACCTACTTATTTATCAAAAACAACAATGAAAGATATATTCTATCTTTAAAGTGAAACTTTACCTGCTCTATCTCACTGTTACTTTCTTCACTGGTAGCTTCATTGGAGTTAGAGTCAGGTTCAGAATGAGAGAATCCATTCTTCAGTTCTGGGCTCTTCTCTCCTATTTCTCCATTCACTTCCTTTTCTTTCTTCATCCTCTTGGGCTTAGAAGCACCTATTTCTTCTTCAGAAGGCTCCTCACTGAGTGTATTTTTGGTTTTAGGAGAAGCAACTTTCTTTTCCAAGGGCTCCTTTTTCTTTTTCACACTTTTGGTTTTAGGAGAAACAATGTCATCTTGAGTTGGCTCCTCTTTCTTTTTTGCCTTTTTGGATTTAGGAGAGTTCATGTCAACCTCAGAAGGACTTGCTTTCTTTTTAACTTGTTTAGCTTTGGAGGGAACAGTTTCTTCCTCTTCTGCTGCCTCTTCAGTCTTATTTGATTTTGGCTTCTCTCTTCTATCTTTCTAAAAAATTAATAGAGAAAACACAAACCCTAAACAAGGCATTTATACATTTGTGTAATTTATCAATTCTGGACTATTTCAAGATCATCGTCAATTATGATGAACAAAATTTTTGGGCATTTCAACATTTATACTTGCAACTTTGTCATAAAGTAAAAATCAAGCAGTATGCTTTTTAGTATCATTTTTCAGCTATATGGAGATAAGTATACTCAACAGTTTCATTAGTTTGGAAAATCAAAAGTACCTCTTAGTAACTATTGAAGTCACGTGGCTGAACAATTATAAAACCAGATTTTCATAAGGGACTTGGAGTAGCTCATTAGATACTCCAACAGGCTCTAACCTAAACACTACAGAAAGTGATCAAGTCCAAATTTAATTCTGATAGAGTAATAAGCCCATATATGTCCACAAACAAATGATGTTAAAACACATTTTTCTTTCTCCCTGCTAAAATTCCAGGTAAAACTGGAATTCATAATATCTGTGACTTGCCTATCTCACAAGAGCAAATGGATTTACATAAAGACACTTTATGAAACAAAAAACTATAAAAATTCAATCTATCATCCTATATGTAAAAAAAAAGTACCTAATTTAAGTAAATAAATGGATTAGTTACAAGGATATGGAAGGGGTGAAACCTCAAAACCAAAGAAGACAGGTGACTATGGATCCTATCTGAAATTTCTGATCCTCTCCAACTTTTCATGTTACAAAAACAATTAGGCAGTGTAGCCTCCTAAGAACCTTTCTAGCAGAGCCCCACGCCAATCCCGGAAGTATGGAGACTATTATATTGAGCTAAAACCTGCCTCCCTGAAACTTCAGGACTTGCCTCTGCTTTCAAATCACAGATTAAGGGTAATCTCTCTGCCACGTGACCATCCTTCAGATACAGGAAAAACAAACTAGTCTCCCCTCAAGATTTCAGTTCTTTCATCCCTTAGTTCCATCAATAAACAAGAGTGAGTTTCCCATCCTGGTGGTCTCTTTTGGAATGTAATGCAGTTTGGTCATGTCCCTTTCGATTTGAGCATCCCACATTCTGACCACTACCTCCCCACCCGTGGGTACAAATTTGCCCTCCCGCGGCTTCCTACAATGCCAAAATATGCTGTTGTAAGAGCTCTATATCAAAAAGACAAAAACAACAAGGAAAGAGAATCCTAAGTCATGTACGATGCAAGTTCAGGAACAATCTTTGTTCCCACTGACTTTATCTCAGAACAGACTCAATCACAAGTTAAATCACTATCTAAGGAAGCAACAGCAAAGATGCAGACGGCTGTCAACGTATTTTAAGACGTACTGCACACTGCCGGCCTCTATTAAAAAAATATGGTGTATAGTTAGCACCACAACAGGTCTTTATATCTCCATGAGAAATCTGGTCAATAAATACTAACAGGAACTGAATGAATTACGTCATCTTCTAAGGGTTGCTTACCGGAAAACAAATCGTACTTCCCTTAGTAGTGGTAAAAAGAACGTCACTGCAGACACCGCCCACGTGCACAGATGAGGTTAATTAAGATCTTGCTGGCCTAAAGCTTCAGTCCCTACTTTGACTTGATTTATAATTCCCTTCGCGCACGCTCACACCGCGAGTTAAGACTGATCCAAGAACTTGGCGTCTAAGCGTGAACGTCTAACTCTGCGCACAGGGTGCTGGGCGCCCAGTCGCCTGGGACCACGTGGGACGCCCGGCCCTCTCCCTTGTCCGATCGGGCCTCTAGGCCAGAGCTCCTGGGACCTGTAGTTAGGTAAAAGCCGAGAAAAAGAAGTCGGCGTGCGGCGGACCCAGCTCTGTCCGGCCGACAACGCGCCCACTGGCCCGGGAGACCACTACTCTTGGGCACCGCTTGCCGAGACCCACGCCTGGGCTCTGGACGTGCTGCTCCTCGCGGCGCGCTACACGTTCCCAGACCGGGCACTTCCCTCGTACTCCAGGGCCCCGCTTTTCTCAGCGCCCCGGCCCTGGCCCGGCCTCGCCCCAGGTCCCGCGGTATCACCTTCTCCGCTCGTTTTCGCAGCATTTCTACTTTTTTCACGGTTGTGTCTGATTCCAAACCGGCGTCACTACGGAGTTTTCCCGGCATCATTCAGCACAAGCTGCTCAGGCCGACCGGTCTCCTCAACCGCGTGGAGAGAAAGAGACAGTGCCGCCCCTCAACTACACCCAGCTTTCGTCACTTCCTGTAGCAAAGCATTTCCGGCGGAAGCAGGAAGCCCAAGGTAGGCTGACGTCCGCTTCGTAAATGCAAAGCTCTGGACGCTGAGTGCGGCTGGGTTCCATGAATCGACTGCTTACAGCCTTGGACACTCTGCAGAAGGGCGGAGCTGGATGGAGTCACGAAGGTTATCTTGGTATTCTCATTCAAACACTGGCCAGGTCTTCCCTAGTCCCAGCCTGATAAATGAAGGCTTCTAGTTGCTTTTGAGTGGCGCTTCGTCCGTGCTTTATATTAGATTGCTTGAGTTTGAAGGGTCCTTTTACGTACTGACGCGCCGGATACGTGTTCTTAAGCATCTGTGGAAACGTCGACTCTAAAAGGTGACGGCCAAACTCACGAGCCCGGAGAAGAACCGGAATTCAGTCGGGTCTGTTCCTTCATTCATGCGTGCGTGCACTCACCAAACATCCCCTCAGCATTCACTGTGTCAGGTATGAGAAACGTGGCTAGGATTCCCTAGCAGAAAACACACAAGCCTTGTCCTGAAGAAGCTTTATAGACTGGTGGAAGAGACAGTGTTGGTTGTTTTTAAGGCACCGAGGAGAGGCACGTAAACCGGCCTGTGGAAAGGGAATCCAAATCGTGTAGACCCTAATTAGAATTTCACGGGTGTTCTTAGTCATGCATAATTTTCGAGCAGTTAAGGGAAAGTGGCCCACTGAATGATCAATGACTATTGTTAAACTTTTTCTGAAGAACTAGTGATCCAAAGAATTGGGAGACAATTTATCATAGTAGATTGAAAAATGGGTTAGAATCATATCTGGCTTTGAAAATCTGCCTTTGCCACTATTTGCTGTGATTTCGGACACGTTACTTAATCTGAACCAGAGTTTCTCCTGCATGAAATGGGGATAACAAAATCTACTTCAGTCAGGCCCCGTGGCTCTTCCCTGTGATCTCAGCTGCTTGGGAGGATGAGGCAGGATTGCTTGAGGCCAGGAGTTCCAGATCAGAAATGTGGCTGGTCCCCTCTCTAAATAAAATAAAATTTAAAAAATCATCTGGGTTTGGTGGCACAAGCCTGTAGTCCCAGCTAAGAGGGAGGCTGAGGTGGAGGATCCCCTTGGCCCAGAAATTTGACACTGCAGTGAGCTATGATCGTACTACCACTGGATTCCAGCCTGGGTGACAGAGCAAGACCCTGTCTGTCTCTCTCTCTCTTTTTTTTTTTTTTTTTTTTTAACTATTTCATCAGTTAAGAAAATAAGATGATGGAAAGATTTGGCATTACCTGGAACATAGAGCACGATAAATGAGAGCTATTAAAACTCATAGGTGTGTCACAAATGTTTGGAAAGAATTGAAAATATTACATTTTATGACAAAGGAAAATGTTGGAAGTTTTATTTTTGTGTTTCATGAGATTAGTTTTTTTTTTTTTTTTTTTTTTTTGAGACAGAGTCTGGCCATGTTGCCTGGGCTAGAGTGCCGTGGCGTCAGCCGAGCTCACAGCAACCTCAAACTCCTGGGCTCAAGCGATCCTCCTGCCTCAGCCTCCCAGGTAGCTGGGACTGTAGGCATGCGCCACCATGCCCGGCTAATTTTTCTGTTTGTAGTTGTTTGGCCAATTTCCTCGCCCTTGCTCAGGCTGGCCTCGAACTCCTGAGCTCAAATGATCCACCCACCTTGGCCTCCCAGAGTGCTAGGATTACAGGAGTGAGCCACCACGCCCGGCCTAGTTTTTTTATTTTATTTATTTTTATTTTTTAATTTAATTTAATTTTATTTGAGACAGAGTCTCGCTTTGTTGTCCGGGCTAGAGTGAGTGCCCTGGCGTCGGCCTAGCTCACAGTAACCTCAAACTCCTGGGCTCAAGTGATCCTCCTGCCTCAGCCGCCCGAGTAGCTGGGACTACAGGCGTGAGCCACCACGCACGGCTAATTTTTTGTTTCTATTTTTAGTTGACTGGCTAATTTTTTTTTTCTATTTTTAGTAGAGACAGGATCTCGCTCTTGCTGGTCTCGAACTCCTGACCTCGAGCAATCCTCCCACCTCGGCCTCCCAGAGTGGTAGGATTACAGGCATGAGCCACTGCGCCGAGCTGAGATTAGGTTTTTTGTTTTTTTTTTTTTTGTCTGAGCACTGCACTCAAAGACATTAGTTTTTTTAATCTGAGAGTTTTAAGGAAAATTTTGTTTCACCTAAACTATTATTTGAACTACTATTGTTTCACATCTCAATTTTAACAATTTGTGTAAACATACAACAATGCTTTAGCTTAAACTCTGATAGCCTTGAGCCAGGATCCTTGATTTATCCATCTTTGTGTCATTACAATTTCAGAAAGTACCTGGCACATAGTAATCTGTCATTAAATGTTTGTTGAATATTAACATGGCAGTGGTATAGGGGAACTTCTTGAAATAAATTTTAGCTATATGTCCAGGTAGGAAAACACTTCCATTATCCTGGTATTAGATATGAAAGAAGGGAAAGCAAGCATGATGCAATCCACCAATTGACCAACAAAATGCTTAACATCTGGGATTTCACCATTGTACCAAGGACTTTGGAGTGAGTACATAAGTGAAGACCTAGTCCTTGCTTCAAGGAACCTGCAGTCTGGTTGATAAACCACGAAACTATGTAATGCTGCTGTACTTGATACTGTTGTATACAGTACAGGGAAATGTTTTTATTACCAACAGATGTTCAACAAGAGAGTAAGCCCCAGAACACTACTAAGTGGAAAATTGCTGTCAAAGCATACAAAGTATTTAAGTTCCTTTGTAACATACCTACACATAGGCACAAACCCAAAATTCCAAGAAGAAACATGCAAAAAGGCCCCTTTGACCACAGGTGGCCAAATTATCACTATAAAACTCAGTAACAAGTAGAAGAATTGTATATATATTTGATAGGAAATGTGAAGTTCTGTTTGAATACTGATTCTGCCAGAAGTTTCCTCTGATCTAGGTGATGTAATGTTTTCATAAAATTAGGGGGAGAATTTCTGTTTTAAAAAGTATGTATACACACACATACTTGCATGCACATTGAATTCAAAAGTCTACACAAGAAAATGTTAGCAGTAGTTATCTCTGAATAATGTGATTATGGGTGTTTTTTTATTTTATTCCATTTACTATTCTATTTTTTCAGATTCTCAACAATGGACATGTATACTAATAAGAAAAAAAATGGAATATGGTTTTAAAAAAAGCTACTGTTAAGCACTACCCCCCAAACATAGGAAACAATGTGAGAGAAGGCTCTCAAGACATTCACACCTAAAATGTGAATTCATTATTCAAACTTAAAATGCTGAGGAGAATAAAATAGATGCTATTTCACTTATAAATTCAAAAACCAAAGATCAAGGTAACTGATTCAAGTTCAAACAGCTGTTAAGTGACCGACTAGAGGAGAGAATACCAAACAGGAGGCCAAAAGCCAAAAAGTAGAGTCATGAAGGTGCTGGGTTCTAAAAGGAAGGAGCACGGTAAAGATACTTATAGCTGAGTGCAGCCCAAAACTGGGAGTTTGATGAAAAATTTGCCCTGTCCCATCTTCCTTTCAAAAGATATGGACAGCTATTATTTTTGTTAGGACCCTTGCTAACAGGGAAGCTGACCTTTAGCAAGTAGATCCCTTCAATCCATCCACCCTGCTAGAATTTACCTACACACTTATCTTTTTCACTTGTCCCTGAAACCCTTCAACGGCTGTCCAAAATAAAGCTTCCAACATAGGACTCTTGTTCTCACCACTGCTTTCCTCACAGTGACAATCCCAGCAACAAGAGCTACTTACAGTTCCCCATACTCAGACTATGTTGTTTTCTCAGCTTTTCTGTACTTTTGCCTGGATGCCCATTCCCACTAACCTGTTTTTTACCTGACTTAATTAAGGCTCAATCATCAGATCTAAAAAGCTTTCTCTGAATCCCCACTCCAATTCCTTGCTGAGTTCACAAATCACTTCATTTAGTCATTGCTGTGGACCTAGGTTTATGTGTCCATCTATTTCACTAGATTCTGATCTCCTTAGTGCAGAGACTGGACTAGCACACAACTAGAGATTTTAGCCATAGATGGCACAAACACATCTTTTAACATTTTGTCAGGAGAAAAGTATAATTATCTTTCAGTGTTAAGGTAAAAAGTTAGAGACAACTTGTAGTGGCTACAATTAGAGCAACTGAGTGGTTTCCTGTAGCAACACCTAGCATTCTGTTGTATAAATGGGGCTTATTATGTTATTCACCCAAAACATAATGCCTGAGACACTGTAGGCACACATGCCCTGACTGAATGTACTAGTACTCATGCAACTTAATAGGAATGGAGCCCCTATTTCATGTGGGTTATAAATCTAGAACTGTTACTCAAATGCAGAGCCAGTTGAGGTTCCCCTCCCCTCCCCAATAATGGCTGTCTGAACCACTGTTCCCCATAATCAAAACTTCTCCCTTCCTCAATCCAGCACTTGATCCAGCACTGATCCAGTCCTTCCCTCCTCCTTGGCTTAACTGAAATCTGGCTCTTTCTTAAAAATACACCCTCTGCAAACTTTTCACACAGATGTTGCTCACTTTGCACATATCTCAGTTGGCATCAGTGTCCTCTTTTCCTTAAACCCATTTCTAAACCATTACTCCTTCACCTTCATATAAAAGCTCTTGTCCCTTTGAAGGTAAGTAGAATGTTACTCTATAGCTCTCCTCATTTGGGTAATTTACCAACCTCCATCATTCGTTGATATTTTGGAACCTGACTTAGTCTTCCTTCCTTCTCAGTCCTGACTTGTTTTCATCCCAGGAGACTTCATTGTTCATGAATACCACTCATGTACCCACTGCTTTGCAGTTCCTTAACCACCTCAACTGAGATGACCTTTGCCCCCAAGTGGCCTACCATCATACCCTGCACTTGTCTTCTCCCCAATTGCTCCATTCTTGAAATCTTAAATTCAGACAGCCCTCATGGACCTTCAGACTCTTGCCCTCTCTACATTCTCTGTTATCAACCCCATCTCCACTTCAATCCCCCAGCAATCTACACTCCATGGACCATCACTCCAATCACTTTTTGAGTCCTCAACATCTTTACCTTGTCATCCTTTTATTCACAAAGCAAAAGCCCAATCATGGGTCAATCAACTATTTCCCATCTCCATTCCAGCAACAAAATGCTAAGTGTTGCTACAGGAAATCACTCAATTGTTCTAAATGTAGCCACTACAAGTTCAGTCTCTTTTTACCTTAATACCTGCAAGATAATCATACTTTTCTCCTGACAAAATGTTAAAGAGATGTGCTTCTGCCATCTAAGCCTAAAATCTCCAGTTGTGTGCTTGATCTTACCCCTCTGGGTCTTCATAGGAATCTTGCTCCATCATATATTCCTTCTCCTGAATCTTCACATTGCCCTCCCTCCTTTCTGGCTTCTTCCCATAGAACTTCAACATGCTTCAATATTCCCCACACCCTCCCCCACCAAATCTTTACCACGATCTCATGTCCTGTCTTCTACCTCCAGCTTGAGCTTATTTTTCCCTATTCACAGCCAAATTTCTGAGAGAGGTGTTATTTCCCATTTCCTACTTCACTGCTAAATGGCTTCTACTCTCAATACTCTTATTAGTATGGTTGCTGCTATGTCAAAAGTTTCCTTTTTGCCAAATCCAATGGCCTCAGGAGAGGCTTACCTCCTGGTTCCTTTGAAAGCTAAATACTCCTGGGGTTTCTGCCATCTTCTCATTATCCCTTCTCATTGGGATCCCCTTTCTTCTACTCTGTATTAAGTACATTGGTGTGTCTCTGGCTTCCTTCCTCAGTCCTCTTTTCTAACTATACTTTCCATCAATAACCTTATCTACTACCCTAACCACAATTATCATTTTTTATTATTCCCAAACCTGTATCTCTAGAACAAGTATCTCTCCTGAGCTTCAGACCTATAATCCAGTTGTTTATTCTTTACTTTCTCTCACATATCTTATGGGCTATTTAATATTAAAATATATCTAATCCTGAACTAATCATATTCCCACCTCGTCCCCATATAATTTTTTTTTTTTTTTTGAGACAGGGTCTCACTGTTGCCCAGGCTAGAGTGCAGTGGCATCATCACAGTTCACTGCAACCTCAAACTTCTGGGCTCGAGCAATCCTCCCACTTCAGCCTCCTGCGTAGCTGGGACTATAGGAGCATGCCACCACACCCAGCTAATTTTTCTATTTTTTGTAGACATGGGGTCTCACTATGTTGCTCAAGTTGGTCTTGAACTCCTGGCCTCAAGCGATCCTCCTGCCTAGGCCTCTGAAAGTGCTTGGATTACAGGTGTGAGCCACCATGCCGGGCTCCCATGTAACATTTATTACTCTTCCTCCTAGTACCCTATCTCAGTGAGAGAAATATAGATTTCATTCATCTGCCTCTCTCTCATCTTCCAACACAATATCTGAGTCCTAACAATTCTATCTCCTAAAACCTCTGGAATCTATCCATGTTTCTCAATGTCCACTGCCACTGTTTAGCACAGTGGTTAAGAATGCTGGTTCAGAAGCTAGACTTTTCTGGGTTTAAATCCTCATTCCAGGGGCCGGGCATGGTGGTTCACGCCTGTAATCCTAGCACTCTGGGAGGCCGAGGCAGGCAGATTGTTTGAGCTCAAGAGTTCGAAACCAGCCTGAGCAAGAGCGAGACCCCGTATCTACTAAAAATAGAAAGAAATTAATCGGACAACTAAAAATATATAGAAAAAATTAGCTGGGCATGGTGGCGCATGCCTGTAGTCCCAGCTACTCAGGAGGCTGAGGCAGAAGGATCGCTTGAGCCCAGGAGTTTGAGGTTGCTGTGAGCTAGGCTGACACCACGGCACTCACTCTAGCCCGGGCAAAGGAGTGAGACTCTGTCTCAAAAAAAAAAAAAAAATCCTCATTCCAACATATATTATCCAGCTGTGTGATTCTGGACAAGTAACAACCTCTCAAGTGCCTCAGTTTTCATCCCTCAAAATATGTTACTAGCCTTAGTTCAGATCACTACCATCTCTACCTTAAATTACTCCTACAGCCTCTTAAGAAGTCTCCTGGCCCCCACTGTGGCCTTTCTGCAATCCAGTCTCCTCAGTGTAGCCAGCAATCTTTCTAAAATGTAAATCTAATCATGTTACTCCTTACTTTAAACCCTTTAATAGTTTCCCACTATCTTCAAGAAAAGTTTTAAACTCCCTAACAGTGCACGTAAGGCCTTTAAAATCCAGTCCCTGTTGAATCCTTCTCTTACTCCTTTTCTCTGCCTATCACATGAAACCCTATTGAACTAAGTCTTCAGACTTACCATGTTATTCTTTGCTTCTAGGTTCCACATACAACTTGTTCTCTCTGCCTACAAGCCCTTTCCCTTCTAAACTCCTCTTTCCACCTACATATACATGTGGCTTATCAACTGATACTTCTGCTTTGTTTGTTATCACTTCTAAAAAGTCTTCCTGACTCCTAAAACTGGTTAGGTACACCCCAACTAGGTCCTTAGCATTCCATACCTTCCATTACCTTGGTCTTTGTTAATCTGTCCTAATTGCTTGTCTGTTAGACTGTAAATTCCTTGAGGACAGCTACTATACCTTGTTCACAACTATATTCCCCAGTGATTAGCATAATGATGGACACATAGTAGAAATTCAGTATCTGTTGAATAAATTAATGTGTATGCACTGCTTGTATACCCTTTTAATTATATTTAGAATTTAAAATGCTACACCTAATTAACCATGTCACCAGTTTATACAGCCCTTTAATGTAGAAGGGATTTCTTATTTTCTGTCACATAAGCTATGGAAGGAATGATCTGAATATACATACACCACATTTTGTAAAATGCAAGTAACCTTAAGTGAGATTAACTTGACTACCAAGATTAGAAGAATTCTAAAAGATGACACTGAGAAAATTCTTAACGCATAGTGAAAAGAGACAATAAAAGGAGGTTTTTTTTATTCAAAGGTATAACTGGATAAGTAGATTTGTTTACAACCATTCTTGTGAAATACTTTTTAAAAAAATACGACCAACTTCTTTGCAAATAGCATACACATACCTCAACTATGATGACCTAATTTTTGGTGGATCATGTACATGATTAGGCAGAAATAGGCAAGCTCACACTGGTAGATTAACTATCCAATACTCAATCAAAACTCCGTTTGTGGCCCCCGCTTCTTGATCGATTTCTATTCCCACTTCGTCTTCTACCATCTTGTCGACTTCCTGAGCGACTCCCCTGTCGACTCTGTCTACCTGACCGGCCACCAGATCGACCACCTGACCGGCCCGACCGGCCCGACCGTCCACTTGACCAACCACTCCTCTGTCTGGAATTAGAAGATGTGTTTCCATCATAATATTCTTCAATTTCAGGCAGTTTGGACGGCACTGAGAGTATCCAGTCTGAATCATGCCACTCTGCCTGTTAGAGGAGTTTACAGGATTAATATAGATGCAAAATAGAAACCATAAGCAAGCACATGAGTATGAGACACCTTTTTCATATCTGTTGTTTATTGGCTAAAGGATATCTACATGTTAAAGTCAAAGTGTCTGGAACAAAAATGAAAACCAGAAAATAAGCAAAATAAAAACATGGTCAAAGCTCATTCACTGAAGTTCCTAAGTTTTAGTCTCAGAAGAAACTCTCAGGCCCATTTCAAGACTCTAAATTCATATTTAGTTTATACATTCTCTAAGATAGTACTACTATCTGGTTTCTCAGCATAAATCAGATGGGCCATTAATAAGTAGTGCATTGTTTTCAGCAAGTGTACTGACAGAAGCAAGAAGTAAAGGAACTAATGATGGAGATTAAACACCTGTCAACACCAGCTAAGTACCATAAAATGTAGCCATTGGAAATAATTTGGTACTGGAGTAAACGAACTTAAGATATACAAATCAGTAGCTCATAAGAGCATCACTATGTTATAATCTTGCTATTATATTAATACATTAACTGTTCTTCATTGTAATCAGGAGTTGCCAAGGAAAGTTATATGAAGACACTCTGTTGGTAAGGATGGGAAGAGACAAATATCCACGCACACCACTGGTGAGCTTGGCAATATATGACTAAAGTCTTAAAAATGTACGAACCCATCTACCCAAAAGAGCAAATGATACTGTGTAAGAAAGACACCTGCACCTGAATGTTTATAGCAGCACAATTCACAACTGCAAAGATGTGGAAACAACCCAAGTGTCCATCAATACATGAGTGGATTAATAAAATGTGGTATACGTATACCATGGAGTACTATTCAGCTTTAAGAAACAATGGTGATATAGCACCTCCTGTATACTCCTAGATAGAGCTGGAATCCATTCTACTAAGTGAGGTTTCCCAAGAATGGAAAGAGACAAGCACCACATGTACTCACCATCAAATTGGTATTAACTGATCAACACATAAGTGCACATATAAGAATAACATCTATTGGATATTGGGCAGGGGGGAGGAGGGAGGAGGGGACGGGTATATGCACACACAAGGAGTGCAATGTGCACCACCCGAAGGATGGACATATTTGAAACTCGGACTTGGGGCGGGGGGAGCAAGGGCAACATACATAACCTAAACATCTGTACCCCCATAATATGCTGAAATTAAAAAAAAAAAAAGAAGTACGAACCCAATTCCTCCACCTTGAAGCTGTGTTTCCTGAGGGAGACAGTACCTCCCACCTGCTCCCAAATTCTTGATCCCTCCGCCACCCCATCCCTCTCCCAGTTTCAGATGGTAATAAAACACAGGCCAAAAAAAAAAAAAAAATGCACAAACCTTTTGGCCAAGCAGTCACTTTTAAAAATTCATCTTAAAGAGATTAACATGGCAATGCATGAAGAAGTAGCTATACCAACATTCAGGGCAGTCCTGCTTATATAATATATATAAATTATATATATATATATATATATATATAAAAATAAAAATAATACAATCTAAATTTCAGAAAATAGGACACTGGTTAAGAAAATTAGCCAGCCATATGGCTAAATGCTAGGGAGTCATTAAAATTAACCTTAGCGTGTACCTGTAGTCCCAGCTACTTGGGAGGGTGAGGCAGCAGGATCACCTGAGCCCAGGAGTTGGAGGTTGCAGTGAGCTATTATGATACCACTGCACTCTAGCCCAGGCAACAGAGTGAGACCCTCTCTCAAAAAAACAATACAAATAAAAAAAATAAGTAACCAGCTGGGCATAGTGGTGAGCGCCTATAGTCCCAGCTACTGGAGAGGCTGAGGCAGGTGGATCACCTGAGCCCAGGAGTTCGAGGCTATAATGGATTGTGCTCATTCCTGTGAATAGCCACCACACTCCAGCCTGGGCAACATAGCAATACCTATCTTTAAAAAAAAAAAAACAACAAAAAAAAACAAGGTAACTGTATAGTTGACACAGAAATTTGTCCTCAGTATATTCTGAATTTTTACAAAGATTTCAAAAAACAATAATCCCATTCTTGTTTCAAAATATGTACATAAATATGCACAGAGATGCAACAGACAAATTCTTCACCAAGGGAATCTAGGGGACAACCTCTTTAACAGATAAAACACAAGGAAATTTTTTAAAAAGAGAATGAGAAAGGAGGGAGAACCTACAGATTAAAAGAGATAAGAAACATTACATTACAATGTATAAGCCTTGTGGACCTTACATTAAAAAATATTTAGAGAACAATGAGAGAAATTCAAACACAAAATTGGATTATATTAAGGAATTATTATTTGAGGGAGTTTAATTATGGTATTGTGATTATGTCTTTTTTAAAGTTTGTTATGGCCAGGCGTGGTGGCTCATGCCTATAATCCTAGCACTCTGGGAGGCCGAGGCGGGAGGATTGCTTGAGCTCAGGAGTTCGAGACCAGCCTGAGCAAGAGCGAGACCCCGTCTCTACTAAAAATAGAAAGAAATTAGCCGGGCACAGTAGTGCGTGCCTGTAGTCCCGGAGGCTGACGCAGGAGGATCGCTTGAGCCCAGGGAGTTTGAGGTTGCTGTGAGCTAGGCTGACGTCACGGCACTCTAGCCCGGGCAACAGAGTGAGACTCTGTCTTAAAAAAAACAACAATAAAGTTTGTTATATTTAAAAAATTAACCAGGCATGATGGCACACACCTGTAGTCCCAGCTACTCAGGAAGCTGAGGTGGGAGAATCACTTGAGCTCAGGAGTTTGAAGTACAGTGAGCTATGATTGTGCCACTGCACTCCTGTCTGGGCAACAAAGTAATACCCTGTCTCTAAAAAAATAATAAAATAAAATTCTTCAGATATGTGGAAATATTTATGGTTGAAATGATAGAATACTTAGAATTTGATTTAAAAGAATACAGAAGTGGAGAAGTAAATAGAAGTTAAGATGAAACAAAGCTGGCAGTGAATTGATAACTACTGAAGCTGGGTGACAGGTACATGGCGGTTCGTTATACAAGTCTATTATTTTCTTAATATGTTTGAAATTATTTATAATTAAAAAATTTTAAATTGAGACACATTCACATTGAATATTTTATATTGACTTAGGCATAAAAATACTGTGATTATATTTTTCAAAAAAATCCCTATCAGAGAAACACACTCAAATGTTTAACAAATAAAATTTTTAAAGTACCTGTAACCTTTCTGACTCGGCTGTGGGAACATCAAAGCAAACACCCTAAAAGCAAAATAAAAACATTTTTATTTAGATGTGTGTGAGTTGACTTTTTTCACTAATAAATTTATACTTGCTGATAATCTTACATTAGCTTTTCAAAAAAAGGATTAGATATGTCCCATGATTGCTTAGAGGACCAAAATAGATAACACAGTATATAATGCATGACAGAGAGTGGCTGCTTAATGTATTTTCTAAATCTGAAAAGTAACTAAACATAATATCTAAAAAGAAGCTACTATTACTAATAAAAATCTAGAGTATTCTCTACAAGAGTTTTTGTAGATGTTATAATGTTGTGATATGTCCCTTGTTAAATGATCCTTCTAATAGATACCTTTGAAAATTAAATTCTAGAAAGTTTCATTCCTCAAGAGCTGCAATGTTTATCCGATAATGAAACTGATGTAACCCAAGAAGTTTCCTCTTTGGTCTTGGTTGCCAATAAATTGAAAGTTAATTTAATACTCAAGTACAGCAACTAGTTTGCCTATTGATCTTGTTATATTTTCCTCCCCCTCTACAATTTTTCTGAATGTGTATATTTTCTTATAATTGCCTCAAATCTTTTTTCCCATCCAAGTCCTAACCGGGCCCGACCCTGCTTAGCTTCCAAGGTCAGACGGGATCGGGCGTGTTCAGGGCGGGCAGCATGGCCGTAGACCTCAAATCTTTTTTGAAAGGAAGTAGTATTAAACTTTGAGAGAGATGATTATTTCCAATAAACAATCTAGCCAATAAATTCTAATCTAGAATGAACCTATAAAGTTAGATGAATAAAGGTATCTTCACAAAACCATTAGAAGAAATCAGAGCCACTAAGATTACAGAGTTTTAATTTTGCTATATGACTGTATTAAAATACTTATTTGACTCATATCATTATCCTCATTAACAACCAAGAGCAGACCATTTAAAAACCAACATAGCATGTTCTCTAAGTTTTAGAGCTGTTTAATGTTGCGATCATAAGTTACATAGTCTTAAAGAATAAACACACGCAACCACACGTAATATGTATACAAGAGCAGAAACTTAGATAACTTGGGTATTAGTTAAAACTAAGCAGAATGACTTACAGCTCTGAGTTATATATAAAACTCCCCTAATTTATAACTGGAAATAAACTAACACAAAGAGAAAACAGTGTTGTTACTCATCCTATTAGACTTCAAAAAACAGAACAATATTTGCTAGTCTTTACAAACATCTGTGATGGTTGATTAAAAAGCTTTTTAATTGTCTAGAAAAGCCTACCATATTTCCTTTTAGGAGGCACATTCTGGTAATCTGGGACACAGCATTACTACTCAGCTTTCTGTTAAGTTCTTTCCAAGCACAGCTGACATCCTGTATTTCCTCTAGGCTTTCCAGAGTCATGGTCACAAACCCCTTAAGGAATAAAAGTCATATTATATTTGGAAAAAAATCAGTAGCAGCAGGACAATGAAGTTCTAACTCTATATAGCCCTTCATGACTTAACTGTGCATTTCTTTTTTTTTTGAGACAGAGTCTCACTCTCTTGCCCGGGCTAGAGTGCCGTGGCGTCAGCCTAGCTCACAGCAACCTCAAACTCCTGGGCTCAAGCGATCCTCCTGCCTCAGCCTCCCAGGTAGCTGGGACTACAGGCACGTGCCACCATGCCCGGCTAATTTTTTCTATTTTTAGTTGTTTGGCCAATTTCTTTCTATTTTTAGTAGAGACGGGGTTGAGACCTCTTTCTCAGGCTGGTCTCGAACTCCTGAGCTCAAATGATCCGCCTACCTCAGCCTCCCGGAGTGCTAGGATTACAAGCGTGAGCCACCACACCCGGCCTTAACTGTGCATTTCTTATGAGCCAACAGTATTACATGGTTGCTAAAACAACTTCTTTGAAACTATATCAATAGAACACTAATATTTACAGATCATTGAAAATACTATTCTTTTATGCATTACTGTAAAGACTATATTTAATTATAACCATCATGCTTTAAGAGAAAATTAAACCAGAACACTGGAGAAAAATAACAAGGTAGTGAAGAATTAAGGAAATATTGAAGCAGTCAAAGTTAGCTTGGAATGGAAAAACTTACAGGATGACATAAACCTCTTTAAACTTTTGAATGACTATTCGGAAGCAAAAATTACTTGTTCTGTAAAACTTCACTGACAGAAAAACATGAGGAAGATATAGGGAGGCATTCATCTAACAAATATTTATTGAGTGCCCCCTATGTATGTACCAAAGACTCTACTAGGTGCTAAAGATACAGCAGCAAATAGTCTTTTTTCTCATGGAGGTTACACTCTATGGAGGGGCTGAGGGGTAGGAAGATAGTAAACAAATAAGCGAATACAAAAAATGTCAGTATTATAATAAGCATCATGAAGAGAAATAAAGCAGGGCTAGGAATAGAGAGTGGAGGAAGTATCTACAGCCATACCACTCTGAACGTGCCTAATCTTGTCTGATCTTAGAAGCTAAGCAGAGTTGGGCCTGGTTAGTACTTGGATGGGAGAGTAGAGGGAGGCGTAAGCTATTTTAGAGTGATCAGGGTGATCAGGAAAGACCTCTCTAATATGGTGATATTTGAGCAGAGATCAGAATGAAGTAAAGGAGGAAGTCACATGGTTATTAGAGGAGAAGAACATTCCTAACAATAAAAGTAATTGCAAAGAGGAGTAGGTTTATGTTTTAGGAACACCAAGTAGGTTAGGGTGGCTGAAACAAGCACGGGGAGAGTGATAAGATATAAGGTAGCAAAAGGAAGACCCTGTGGGACATTCACTGTAGGACATTTGTGATAAAGACTTTGGATTTTGGTTTAACCCATAAATTTCAAACCACTAAAACCTGGTTTCTAAGATACTTAATCAGGTTAGATGACCCATCTGCCAAAGAGGGATTCTTTCATCAGATAAGGGCTGGGATTAAATGACTTCTTACGTATTTCTTAGCTCTAAAATTCTATTTTAATAACTTCTTAAGAAATATGTTTTCAATACTGTCTTAAGAAGTATTTGGTGAATTATTAGGGATAGGATATTTGCTTGTTGTTAAAGTATCACCGCACAGATTACTTACTAATTACGGAGAGTAGAACATACCATTACAATAGGAATACATGGCAGTTTCCATCTTAAACAAATGATCAAACTAAGCATTACTAACTAATACCGAAACAATCTGATGTTATATTCCTCCTAATATGATGCGGTATGAGGTACATGATATTACCTATAAAGTACTCTTACCAAAAACGTTTAACCTGAATATAAAATCGAGCTCTGACATTAAACTTCTAGTTTACAGGAAAGACTCTGGATAAAGGCAAAAGTTAAACGATGCATGAAGAAAAGAAATTCAGACAAATCCAGAAGGTAAGATATTCTACCAGACAACTGACCTAGACCCTTCACAAAATCAATGTCATAAAAACTAAGAAAGATGAGAAAACAGTTCCAGACTAAACGAGACTAAAGAGACATAATTGCTGGTGGGCATGGTGGCTTACGCCTGTAATCTCGACTACTCAGGAGGCTGAGGCGGGAAGATGGCTTGAGGCCTGAAGTTCAAGACCAGCCTGGGCAACAGAGCAAGACCCATCCTCCCCACACCCACCAAATTTTTTTTATAAGCAGGCATGGTGGCACCTTCCTGTAGTCCCATCTACTTAGGAGGCTAAAGCAGAGGGAACACTTGAGCCTAGGAGTTTGAGAAGACCAGCATGGGTGATATAGTGAGAACTTGCCCCCCCCCCCAAAAAAAAAGTAACATAATAACCAAATGTCACATAAGAACCTTAACTGGATTCTGACTTTTATTTATATTTTTTATTTTTTTAAGAGACAGGGTCTCACTCCATCACCCAGGCTGGAATGCAGTGGCACAATCATAGCTCACTGCAGCCTCAAACTCCTGGGCTCAGATGATCCTCCTGCCTTGGCCTCCCTAGTATCAAGGACTATAGGCACATGAACCAACAAACTCAGCTAATTATTTTATTTTTTGTAGAAGCAGGGTCTCACTATGTTGCCTAGGCTGGTCTTATAACTCCTGGCCCCAAGTGATCTTCCTGCTTCAGCCTCTGAAAGTACTGGGATTCCAGGTCTGAGCCACCACACCTGGCTGAATCCTGATTTTTAAAAAAGATATATACACACACATATGTACATATACATATGTGTGTGTATATATATATATCTATATCTATCTAGAGAGAGAGAGAGAGAGAGAGAGAAGAAACAGAGTTGGGCCCCATAAGTCACTCCCAGCAAAATGCCATTTGGCTGAACTATTAACACATGCCAGGTAGAAACCATCAGATGCCCCTCTGCACTAATTTGTGCTATACCAAATAAGTCATATGCAAGTTAATCTACCTGACCCTTTTTGTTCCCTCCTCTCTGCCAAATGGGCTGCCCGAAATTAGTCTGTCCTATCATTATTCCAAAATCCTGCCAGAAGGCTCTCATCTTATAGATGTCCCCAGGACTAGGCTGGCTTGCTCTCTCTACACCCACACATAAAAGAGGTCTTTTATTGATAGGTCCCCTCACCCTGGGGCTCCCCTCGCTTTTATCTGAATAGGTAATAAATCTTTGAACTGCTTGCAACCAGTGGCTCTGGTATGGTATGTTTTTTTTTTTTTTCGAGACAGAGTCTCACTGTGTTGTCCGGGCTAGAGTGCCGTGGTGTCATCATAGCTCACAGCAACCTCACACTCCTGGGCTCAAGCAGTCCTACTGCCTCCCGAGTAGCTGGGACTACAGGCATGAGCCACCATGCCCGGCTAATTTTTTCTATATATTTTTAGTTGTCTGATTAATTTCTTTCTATTTTTAGTAGAGACAGGGTCTCGCTCTTGCTCAGGCTGGTTTCGAACTCCTGAGCTCAAACAATCCGCCCGCCTCGGCCTCCCAGAGTGCTAGGATTACAGGCGTGAGCCACCGCGCCCGGCCGTGGTATGGTATGCTTTGACATCTGATACCGACGTGGCAATGGGCCAGGTCAGATGGTGTCACACACACCCCTCCACACATACAGGCGGTCCTTACTCTGCATGCTACTGTGTTAACTCTGCAGAGTCTATTTCTCACTTTGCATGGTTCCATGGCAACTTACGAAATGAAGAATAGGTTCTGGTATGTAAGTTTCAGTTAACAAAGTTCTGTGCAAAGTGAGGATTTGCTATATTTCTTTCCACATACACAGACAGACATTTTCGGGATAATGAGGAAAAATCTGAATATGGACTAAATATTAGATAATGATATTGACTTATTAATTTTCATAGATGGGATTATGATATTGTGATTATGTAGGAGAATATCCTTATTTTCAGAGGATGCATGTTGAAATATTTAGGGATGATATTATCTTTCAACTTTCAAATGGTTTAGCAAAAAAAAGTATATACATATAAAGCAAGAAGAAATCTATTGAACAGTTCCTAACACAAGAAATGATAAATGTTTGAGTTGGATATGTTAATTAGCCTGATCTGATCACTACATACATTATATGTATCAAAACATCACCATGTACCCATAAAGATGTACAATTGTTACATGTCAATTAAAAAAAAAATTTAAATTAAAACAAAAAACAAATTTTCAAAAAGCTAAAAGAAGAGATATAAAGCAAATATAACACAATATTAACAGCTATTAGGCCGGGCGCGGTGGCTCACGCCTGTAATCCTAGCACTCTGGGAGGCCGAGGCGGGCGGATTGTTCTGAGCTCAAGAGTTCGAGACCAGCCTGAGCAAGAACGAGACCCCGTCTCTACCAAAAATAGAAAGAAATTAATTGGACAGCTAAAAATATATACAGAAAAAAAAACTAGCCGGGCATGGTGGCACATGCCTGTAGTCCCAGCTACTCGGGAGGCTGAGACAGTAGGATAGCTCGAGCCCAGGAGTTTGAGGTTGCTGTGAGCTAAGCTGACGCCACGGCACTCGCCCCAGGCAAGAGAGTGAGACTCTGTCTCAAAAAAAAAAAAAAAAAAGCTATTGAGTCTAGGTGGATGGTATATGGTTATCTATCACATTATTCTTTCAGTTTTTCCATAGGTTTAAAAATTTGGAAGAGGTGGTTGTCAAAAAAGTATTTATTGAGGGGTGAAGGAAAATAAGGAGACCAATTTCTCATACAGCAACAGTTTTTTTCTACACAGAAAGCACAGTATATTGAAGGAGTTAAACGCAATACTCAGTAATTCACTATACAGTATCTGTTATAGTTCAATTTTAACCTTTTCTCAACCACATACAATTTTCTCACAGATTTCTACCTTATCAGAGGTGATTAAAGATCGTGGTTCAAAGTTCGATGCACCAGAAATGTGGGCTAATGCTGCAGCCAATGCATCCACTGCTCCTTTCTCTTCTATCAGTCTCTGAGCTGATGGTCGGAAAAAATCAACAGCAGCATAAGAAACGGAAGCCAGAGACCTGTGGTTTAAAAATAGTAAATTTTTTTGGTCAAGATACAGGGAAAAAATGAAAGATAGGAGAATGAATGGGAAAAGAAAGAGTAGCATTTTCATATTTTAATATAACTGCTGATAAAATTGGTGATTAAAACTTTCTGATATTTCAACTAGAAGAGCTTAAAGATGAATAGCCTAATACAAAAGAAAAAATTATTCAGCAAGGTCAGAAAGCATACCTGATGGCATCCATGCTTTTAGATTTAACTAAATCCATTGTAGAAGGAACACCTACACGTTTAAAAGTAATTCCCTGAAAATAAAAGAATTACATTAAAGAAAAATGGAAGTCTTTACAATAAATTCCTAAATTAATATTGCTCATTGAATTTCCATTTCTAGGACTTAAAGATTTCCAAGCCCTAGCAGATTAAAAGATCTGCTTTTTCTAATAAATCATAATTTACAAACTTTGGAAAGAGAAAAAAATTTTTGGAATTGTCCTTCAGTTAACAATTATGGAATTTCACTTGCAAAATAGAGCTGATTCAAAAGAAACGAAAAAGACATTGTTTAAACCTATCAACTTTTTTTTCCTTTATTACCCCATCTCATTTTACAAAGCATATGAAAGAGCATATAAAAACACACACGATAGGGCCGGCCCGGTGGCTCACGCCTGTAATCCTAGCACTCTGGGAGGCCGAGGCGGGCGGGTGGATTGTTTGAGCTCAGGAGTTCGAGACCAGCCTGAGCAAGAGCAAGACCCCAACTCTACTAAAATTAGAAAGAAATTAATCAGACAACTAAAAATATACAGAAAAAATTAGCCAGGCATGGTGGCGCATGCCTGTAGTCCCAGCTACTCGGGAGGCTGAGGCAGGAGGATTGCTTGAGCCCAGGAGTTTGAGGTTGCTGTGAGCTAGGCTGACACCACGGCACTCTAGCCCAGGCAAAAGAGTGAGACTCTGTCTCAAAAAAAAAAAAAAAACACACACACAATAAAAATAGGAAAAAAATGTAAAATACCACAAAAAGCCCAGACCACAGAAAATGTACACTTTCTTATAGAAACTGGCTGTTGTACCATTACTCAATGTAATCTTTGCATTACACTAAGACAATGTTCGTTCGTGACAGAGTCTGGCTCTGTTGTCCGGGCTAGAGTGCCGTGCCGTCAGCCTAGCTCACAGCAACCTCAAAGTCCTGGGCTCAAGGGATCCTCCTACCTCAGCCTCCCGAGTAGCTGGGACTACAGGCACGTGCCACCACACCTGCCTAATTTTTTTTGTTTTTACTAGAGACAGGTCTCACTCTTGCTCAGGCTGGTCTTGAACTCCTGACCTCAAGAGATCCTCCTGCCTTGGCCTCTCAGGCTAGGGTTACAGGTGTGAGCCACCATGCCCAGCCTTACACTAAGATAATGTTACAGTCACCCATTTACAATGCTGGACTAAGAGGTACTGAAATCGCAATGCACTTTTGATTTTAGGATCAAGGGAAAAATGAGCAAGTCAGCTCTTCTGTCTTCAAAATAAAAGCTGTATTAAAAAAAAGTCTTACAGCTAATATAAATTTAGATCTCCGCATGCTTCACATCCAGATGCAGCTTAAACTTAGAAAAGTTATAAAGATCTACTTGCAAGAACAAATATAAAAAGAGCTCTTTTCTGAGGCACCATTTAGATAATAAGCCCAAAATAATTTAACCCTACTTACTGCTTTTTGTTCCACATATCTTAGTTGACCTCTTTCTCTTGGTTGATAAAAACATATACAAATCCCTGTCCGGCCAGCTCTACCTGTGCGTCCAGAGCGATGGATATAGGACTCAACATCCTGAAGATAATAGAGGTAAAACTTGAAAAAATATGGCAATTCCAGTCATTACAGCACCCAAATAATAATGCTAATGATAATAATAACATTTTTATTTCAATCCTATTGCTCTTTTCAGCATCTCAAAAAATTTATATGTGTGAATTTTGGCGTAAAGAGCATATGATTTAAAAACTTTTGATCCACTTCATCTTAGGATTCTTTATATGGCAACTTTTTACAATTCCCTTACATGACTTTGTTCCACACTCCAAATCCGAACAATAAAGTTAATCATTTGCAAAGTATCAGATTCTGATCAATTTAACACACTAACAAAAAATGGCTAAGAGCAAGAATAGATGACATACTTTTCACATCCCGAGCAATACCTTGTAAATAAAATGGGAATTTATAAAATTGCTCTTATTTTCCCCAAATCGAATCCCATTTCATACCTGAGGAGGAGAACTTTGGATCACCAGGTCAACCTCAGGAATGTCCAAACCACGGGCAGCCACATTGGTTGCCACCAAAACTTTAAAACTACCTTCTCTGAAGCCTTTCAGTGTAATTTCTCTTTGTGATTGTGCAATGTCTCCATGTAAACACTGGGCATTCTATTTGGAAAAAAGGGGGGAAATGAAGTATATAGCTCATACCTGCAACTGACAGCACCCTAACACCAGTCTGTGCCTTTTTGCATTGTTTTTTAATCTTGTTTTCTGATAATTATAACAGTGCATACTTACTGTGATAAAAAAATAAAACATTTAAAATATTTAACACAAAATATAAAAGCTTCCCTAATACCAGCCTCTTAGAAATAATTCACTGCTAACAGTTCAGAGGATATGCTGTCAGATTTTTTTTTAAATACACACATACACACACATTATCACAGTACTCACAAGTACTACCATATACTATATAAGTTTATGTACTTATTTATAAAAATGGGGTCTTACTATATAGGTACTGTTTTCTAACCTACTTTATAAATTTAGTATATTTTAGCTATTTATCCACATCTGTAGATGTAATTGTCTGTGTATTTTTAAGAGAAAGTCTTGCTCTGTCACCCCAGCAAGAATGCAATGGCATGATCATAGCTCACTGCAACCTTAAACTCCTGGATTCAAGCTATCCTTCTGCCTCAGCCTCCCAAGTAGCTGGGATTGCAGGCATGCGCCACCACACACGGCTAATTTTTTTTATTTTTGGTAGAGATGGGGTCTTGCTTCTGTTCAGGCTGGTCTCGAACTCCTGACCTCAAGCAGTCCTCCCGCCTCAGCCTTCCAGAGTGTTAGGGTTACAGGTGTGAGCCACCATGCCTGGCTTTTTTTTTTTTTTTTTTTTTAAGACAGGGTCTCACTCTGTCATCTGGGTTAGAATGCCGTAGCATCATCATAGCTCACTGCAACCTCAAATTCCTGGGCTCGAACTATCCCCCCTCAGCCTCCCAAGTAGCTGAAACTACAGGCACACACCACCATGTCCAGCTAATTTTTCTCTTTTTTTGTAGAGACAGAGTATCGTTCTTGCTCAGGCTGGTCTCAAACTCCTGACTTCAAGCAATCCTCCCAGCTGGGCCTCCCAAAGTGCTAGGATTACTGGTGTAGAAGAATATGAACTTTATCCGGACGACAATATGGAACTGAATGATGGTAAGCAGAAAAATACCATGAACATATTTACACTGTAAAAGGAATACTCGGGCTACAATGTATAGACTACAATAGAAAAGGGCAAGATAAGGCCAGGGTGCCGAGATTCAGGACTATAATCCCAGCACTCTGGGAGGCTGAGGCAGCAGGATCCCTTGAGGTCAGGAGTTCGAGACCAGACTGAGCAAAAGAGAGACCCAGTCTCTACTAGATGGAAAAAATTAGCCAGGCATGGTGGCATGTGCCTGTAGTCCCAGCTACACAGGAGGCTGAGGCAGGAGGAACACTTGAGCCCGGGAGTTTGAGGTTGCTGTGAGCTAGGCTGATGCCATGGCACTCTTGCCCAGGCAACAAAGGAAGACTCTGACTCAAAAAAAAAAAAAAAAAAGAAAAGGAAAGGGAGGGCAAGATAAAAGCTAGGGCAGGCGTGGGGAACCTGTGGCCTTAAGGCCACTTGGGGCCTTTTAGGTCCTTAAGTGCGGCCTTTTGACTGCATCCAAATTTTACAGAACAAATCCTTTTATTTTTATTAATACATTTTTGTTCGTCTTTTATATTTTTATTTTATTTTGAAAATGAACATATTTAAAATACCAAAGAATAAAATAAGTTTCAATGAAATAATCTTCCCAGATTGGCACAATTACAACATACAGCATGAATTAGTCTTCAACTTAACAGGACAACTTCACGCAATATTTCAAAAGGAAAATACATATTATACAATCACTTTGGATGAATCAACTGCTGACTTGGCACAGGTTTTATACTTCATTTGGGTCATAACAGAAGATTTTCTTTGCTATGAAGAGCTACTCGCTTTTGGCACTCTTGGAAACAGAACACGGGGAACAGATACCTTCAACAACTTTCAAGATAAACATCCTGAAGTCGGACCGAATTTGGTAAATTTAGTGAGTGCAGGTACAGATAGTGCACCTTCTACAACAGGAAAACATGAAGAGTTTATTGTACAGATTAAAAAAAGTATTAACAGATCCGGATGCTCTCATTTCTTTTCATTGTATCTTGTATCAGCAAAATATCTGTGCTGAATCTACTATTTTAAGTGACACTTTGCAACATGTTATAAGTATGGTTAACTATATTTGTGCAAATGCAACATAGCATCCTCAGTTTCGTAACATGCTGAACTTGAACAATGAGGTATTCGGCATGGATTTGCCCTATCATTCTCAAGAGTGGTGGCTATCACAGGGACAGGTGTTGGCAAAACTTTATCTCTGTGAGAACAGATAAATTTTATGAGTAACAGAATCAGCAATGGGAATTATTGAAAAGAAGATTTCTATAGGAATGCCACATTTCTGTGTGATATCGTGTCAAATCAAAATGTCCTGAATATTTCTTTGAAAGGTAAAACTAAGTCTATATATGGTATGTGACAAAAAAATCCATGCATTTTAAGAGAAGCTATTTTTTCAAAACACTTCCTCAAAAGGAAATTTCAGATGAACATTTTCCCCAGTTAGGAAAGGTGACTGATGAACAGGATGATGTATGTGAATCATCTGAAGAATACACAGCTGTTACAGACCTATTAATTGGACAATACAATAAAAGGTTCACTGACTTTGAGAATCATGACATCACACTCAAATTAGCATTTCACTTCACATAGTTGATACCACCAAGGTATGTAAAGAACTACAGATGGAACTGATTGAGCTCTCAGTAGATGACCTTTTTTTTTTTTTTTTCTGAGACAAGAGTCTCACTCTCTTGCCTGAGGCGAGTGCCGTGGAGTCAGCCTAGCTCACAGCAACCTCAAACTCCTGGGCTCAAGCAATCCTACTGTCTCAGCCTCCCAAGTAGCTGGGACTACAGGCATGCACCACCATGCCTGGCTAATTTTTTCTACATATATTTTTAGCTGTCCAATTAATTTCTATTTTTGGTAGAGACGGGATCTCGCTCTTGCTCAGGCTGGTCTCGAACTCCTGAGCTCAGAACGATCTGCCCGCCTCGGCCTCCCAGAGTGCTAGGATTACAGGTATGAGCCACTGCGCCTGGCCAGTAGATGACATTTTAAAGTCATTGTCTGATACCAAGAAAGATCCAACTGAAATACAGAAAAATGCAGTAGAATACCCACGCCTTTGGCGACATGCCTGAAAAATGATTTCTTGCTTTTCAATCACTTATTGCTGTGAATCTACATTCTCCTACCTAACCCAAATCGAGATGCCCTTCAGGTCACAAATGACTGATATCCATCTAGAGGATCAACTGAAACTGTAGATGTCCATGCTGTGACCAAATATTCAAATGGTTTCCAACAAAAAGCAGACAAAACAATGTCATTAAAAGATTAACTTTAAAATTAAACAGTTTCATTTTTGGAAATTAAGTACATTGTAATTAGATTTTTACAAAATAATGTACATTTTTAAGTATATCTAATTGAAGTTTCTTGAATGCGGCCTTGATTGATTACAACTAAATTAATGCAGCCTTCCAAGATGAAAAGGTTCCCCAATCTGGAGCTAGGGAGACCCAGTAAGCAGGCTGGTGTAGAAAGTCAGAAGAGAGGGGGGTGGGGCGGGGGAAAAAAAGTCAGAAGAGATAACAATGGCCTAAATAAGGTAGTGGCAATGATCATCTATTTACTCAACAAACATTTAGTGACCTGCAGCATGTCAGACACTAGGGATTAAAACGGTCAACATAAATAAGTGCCTCTGTCCTCACGGTCTTTATAGTCTGGTTGGGGAGACAGAAATTAATCAGATAATTAGGCTTGCAAATAAATTTAGCCAAGAAGTGTAACAGATGATACATGGGTCTAAGAAGCAATGAGCATCTTTAAGAGGACATCCTGACCCAGTTTTGGGCAAGAAAGGGTTCCCTAAAGAGTGGTGCTTTGGCCTGAGATCTGAAGAATGAGTAGGAGTCACTAGGCAAGGCATCTATAAATTCAAGAGCCCTGTTGTGAGAGCAAGGATAGCATGTATGGGGAGAAGTCAGAACTATTCGTTGACGAAATTGAGAGGACTTGATGAATGGAATGGAAATGAGGTAGAAAGGAAAGGTATATATTATACATGATTCCCAGATTTTGAGCTTCTGCAATTGAAGTAGGAAATAAATGGACCGTTTTAAACCATAGGAAGTATAATCCAAAAATACTCTGTAGTTAACTGGATGGCAAGTGGTGAGGAAGAAAAGTCAAGGGTATGTAAATTTCTGGCTTAGGCCATGGATAGATGTATTACTCAACACTAGGGAATGTTGGAGACAGCCTAGGTATAGGATTGTAAAAAGGATGAATTAATTTTAGGAACATAATGGGTTGGCGTGTCTATGGTTAGTAGGATAAACACCATCTAGTATTCTGGAGGCAGATCTAAGTGGGAAAAAGACTTATGCATCATCGGCATATACAGAATGACTACAGCCACAGAAGTGATGAGATATATGTATCTATATATACATTAGCTATACTTCAATATTCGTATACATATTGACTGCTTGCTTCAAGAAAAGCACTGTGCTAACTGCTTTAAATAATTTACAGTTTTACCACTATATACATCTTAAAACTGTTAAAAAAAAAAAAAGGAATATTTAATACCACTTCTTAAAAAGAAGAAACACAGACACAGAAATATGAAGTGATGTCTACAGCTATACCACCCTGAACACACCTGATCTCATCTGATCTTGGAAGCTAAGCAGGGTTGGGCTTGGTTACTACTTGGAGGAGAGAAATATGAAGTGACTTGCCCAAGGTTATACAGCTAGTGAGTAACACAACTGGGATTTTACTCCAATCTGACTTTAAAGTCTGTGCTATTAATCACTATCCTTTTTTTGTTTTTAGGAGGAATATACAGGGTATAAATCAGAACTGTGAGGAATGCTTTTAAAGCATACACAGGAATACAAAAAGACCTACGCAGAAACTGGAAAAGGTTAGCCAAAGAAGAAAGAAAACTTGTGTTGTTATCATAGAACCCAACTTCAAAGGAATATTTCAGCGAAGAAAACATTACCTATTTTTTAAAAAATGTTGTAAGCAAACATACTTTTTTTATTTCTTATTTTTTTAGAGACAGGGTTTTACTCTGTCACGCTGGAGTACAGTGGTGCGATCAGAGCTCACTGTAACTTTGAATTCCTGGGCTCAAGCAATCCTTCTGCCTCAGCCTCCTGAGTAGCTGGAACTACAGGCACATGCCACCACAGCCAGCTTATTTCTTATTTTTTGTAGAGATGGAGTCTCACTATGTTGCCTGGGCTGGTTTCAAACTCCTGGCCCCAAGAGATTCTCCAGCCTTAGCCTCCCAAAAGTGCTGGGATTACAGCTGTGAGCCACCATGCCCAGCCAAGCAAACATACTTTAAGTAAGTTGGATAGTTTTTTTTTTCTTTTGAGACAAGGTCTTGCTCTGTCACCCGAGCAAGAGTGCAGTGGTGTCATCATAGCTCACTGCCAACATCAAACTCCTAGGCTCAAGCAATCCTCCTGCCTCAGCATCCTCAGTAGCTGGGACTACAGGTACATGCCATCATGCCTCGCTAATTTTTCTACTTTTAGTACAGATGGGATCTCACTCTTGCACAGGCTGGTCTTGAACTTCTGGGCACCTTGACTTCTCAGAGTGCTAGGATTATAGGTGTGAGCCAGTACACCCAGCCTTCAAATTCACTTTTTAAAAATTCAGTGCAACACAAATTTTTTACTTGACAATTAGTCCTAAGAGGAACATACTAAATTCATGGTATCAGTGATGGTTTCTGGGTCTCCAACTTTTGAATAAATTTTTTTCCGAAAGTTAGTGTGCACGAGAGAGAGAGAGGAGAGAGAGACGGGGG